>JARHVA010001344.1:1620000-1830000 GCA_037957365.1 Torreya grandis | reverse complement strand
CTTACATACATGAGTTATAAAACTCAATATATATCCTACTTTGAATGAATTTATGATCAAATCCTAATCTTTCATGTTGCTAACACATTTGGTTGATACAAGTTGAAAGATGTGTTTGTTAGTGGGGTACGTTAAACATCCTCAACATCCCATTATGATGAGAGTTGACTACATACCAATACTCTAAATAGGGATCAATATCAATGTAGTTCTCCCCACCTAAGTGCTTATGCAAATTTAATTTAAACTAGTATGACAGTTGACTTGAGTGATTTGAATGTGCTTGAGGCTAGAAAAATAGGTAATCTAAGCTTAGGAATGTTGTATATGGTAGTATGAAAAATTAAGGGAGAATAGGGATTTATAATCTTAATTATGCACAACTTGTTATGATTTTGAATATGTATTTTTCATCTCATTTCCATCTAGTGGTTAAAGGGCTAAAAGTCAAGTATTTATACTATTCTAATGCTTGTATGAGTGCTAAAAGAGGTGTAGGCTAGCCCTAATAGGTTTTAAATTTGAAAAGATATCAATTTGTGAAAAAGGGAGGGAAAGGAAATTAGATCCATTATTGGGAAACTAGATCCATGTGGTGATATTGTCGATATAATGGAATTAGTGTCCAAGTGGTAGAACACTAAACATGAAGGATTAGGATACAAGAATGATGGTCTAAGATTGCTTTGGGGATGACTAGGGATGTCTATGGCCCACATGAAGTCTGGATAAGTGTGAAAATAGTCTATACGATAGTTATAGGGATAAGATATGGATATGTAGTCTCAAATAACACTCTTAGCGCTCAAATACCACTTCTAGGTGATTACATTTGCCACCCCTTTGTTTTAGAAATACATTAAAATAAAATGACTAGGATAAAGGAAAAATAAGTGTACTTGGAATTACCTAAGACATGAAGACCATGAAGTTAGGTCTAAGTATTAAAACATGATCAAATACGTGTCCTCATTGGGTACATGAACTAATGCATAGACCTAGTGACAACTTGTGTGTGTGCATGTATATAGTGATCAATCAGTGAATAGATTAGATTGAGATGATGGATTACTCAATCCTCATGTGTGGGTGGCTCAAGTACTTAATATAGTTTTGACTCCATCATTTCCCACCCCTAATTGGTGGATCCTGACCTATGAATAGCTTGGATTGGATTAATGGTGTGTCCAACCCTCTCATATAGTTATCTTAAGAAATAAAGTAGGCTATGACTCCATCATTTCCCACCCATGTGTAGTAGATTCATCTATAACTAAAATTATGTGATGTAATTTGAAACATATAATTGGGTATGTCAGCTTTGTGTCTACTCGAGTATATTAGGAAGCTTTGAGCCCCTAAGGAATGCCAACTACTGTAGATAGAGTAAGGCATGAAACTAGTGTGTAAACTAGAATATGATGTTGGATATATGCAATGTAGATAATGACATGGAATTTTTCATTCCATCTAATCAAATGGTGTGTAAGTGAGCATATGGAAACAATGTGTCGTGTGAACCCTAAATCTAATATTTGAGCATATGGATTTGGATTATGTTTTAATAATCTATATCTAAGTATCTAAACTAAATATGGGAATAGTCATGCCACGTATGATGCCCCCAATTTATGTAAACTAGTATGAATATAAGATAAATTGCTATGAATCTGAGAAAAACTAATAAATCTTTAACTAAACTTGTGCAAACCTTTACTATACTTGTTATAATTTTATGGCCAATCTAGTTTTTTAAAAACTGAGGCTACTAGATAGTAGTGCCATATCTTGAATAGTATCACCATGTGCACTAGTTTTCCAATTTGGGTACTAGTGTCCTTATGATTTGATTTCTATACAAACGTATTGATCTTTGTGTCACTATTTTCTCACTATATTTGCCTAAGTCTAATTTTTGTAATCTAATCCTATATGCTAAAAATGTACTATGAGTCCATTATAGGAGCTTAATCTCTCTGACAAAATCTTATGAATTCCCCCTCTTTTGAGGGGAGTTATTGAGCCTATGCAAGAATTATCCTCAAAATAAAAATCTCTATAAGATTTATGTTAGCTAGAGTATATATAATATCTACACAATAATCTAATATAATTTGCATACATAACATAAAAATGTAAGATAATCTGATCATAAGTTTGTAATGTGTGATGTATGTCATGTTTAACATTCACAAGGCTATCAAGATAGATATAATAATATATGTAACAATAAATCTGAGTAATAACTAAGTAGCTACCTAGGGGGATGAGGAATTATGTCCATCATGGCACCCAAGTAGGAAGGGAAGGGAAGATGCATGAGGTCCCTCGTGGAATCTAAAATTAGAGTGTGAAATAAGCAAGGGACAAGTGTCATGGTCATGATGCATATAAAAAGTATACATAAAACACACATGAGGCACATAAATTTGGTCAAGGGGCCACAATACAAGGGACATGGGCAAATGTTACTAAATCTAAGAAATCAAGACATACAAAGACATGTGTGAATGTACACATACAAAAATAGTAAGTTGTCTTAGAGCCACATATAAGGACAAGTTCAAATGTCTACATATACAATTGGAAAAAGCACACACAAGGACATGGGTACATGTCCAAATCATGCATACTATGAAAAGAAGTGGCATATAGCAAATAATAATGGAATATTCAAATGTAATTGAATAGAATAATCATAGAGATACAATCAAGTCTAAACCAGTTAAGCTAGAAATGAAAGTATGCATTCACATGGAATACAAATCTGTGTAAGAGTTAAGAGGTACATATGCTGAGTCTAAATTAGTAGTAGTTGATAAAAAAATATGAGTAAGTGTAGCATGATCAATATCAAAATATAATAATGATAAATCTATGATGTAGAGTTTAAAAATATGTAACATGGTAATTTAAAGTTGTGTATAGGGTGCCTCCAAACGGGTGAATGTATCAAATAAAGAACTTATGTATTTGTGTATATGCCCCCAGTGGATAGATAATATCAAATGTGGATCGGTGTAGTGGACTTGAGTTCTATAATTAATCTTCAAGCACTCAACAATAATAAGTGAAGCATGTATGTATGATAAAACCAACCATAATAAGATAACTAACATATGTAGTATTTAGAAAATATAAGAAATGTAAAGATGAAAATGCATATAGTCTATAATTTTACTATTTTATAGGTAAATATTTGAATGTTTTTATGTTTTTATATTTTCTTGATATAATCTATGTTAAAGCAACATGAAAATTATACTATGTACAAGGAGAAAAAAAGAAGGAAAGTATGTACAAGTAGGGAGTAACAATACTAGCTAATGAGTCTCATGAGAAACTCACTATCACTTTGGCCCATGTCAAAATAGGAATGGTAATATCTCATGTAGTGTGATCACTATGTTGGATTTGAATGGTGTTATGATATAAATTTAGGTATTATTCATCATTGAAATTATAATAATCATAATAACCTAGAATGCTAGAGGGAACTACCTTATACTATGGAGTTGATATTTTAGAATTGTGATTTAGAATATTGATTGTGATTTTTCACTTTGATTTTATTCTTATTGTATGCATATGGTGTTATGTATGCTCTTGTGCTACAAAGCCTCTTTCGATAATTCTTGTTGGCTTAGCATGATTTTGACTTTGTAACTTAAGTGTGTGCTCTTTCTATAACATTTTATATGTATTTGATTTTTTTTCTTTGATTAACTATAGATATGAATGATTTGATTTAGGATGTTCAATAAATCTCAAACCTTAATGACCAACATTATCAATTATTGGAATAGGAGTAGTGATGTCTTGGGCCTGCTTGCCCAAACCTTGACTATGATAATAAAATTATTGTAGAAATTTTTTACTAGACACATTGATTTGAAAGTGAAGCCTCATTTTGGAGAGGTAGATTTGTATCTTTTACTTGATTTACCTATGCTTGTATTATTTCTTGCTCTGATTACACTTCATGAATATTTTGTTGTTTTGAGTTATGTTTGTTAACCACTTTTGTAATGTTTCTAAATTTGACCATTTTTAAATTTGTAGACATGTCATTGTATGTTATTTAAATGATGTGTTACCATTTGAGTTATCTATATCCATTATCTACTGCATTTCCCTTTTCACTTGTAAACATTAATCATTGTGGTTCCCATGCATTCTATGATATGCACAGTAATATCTAGATCTCCTTATTAGGTGTAGAGGAGGTAGGTTGATCAAATTAGATTTAATCATTTACTTTAGTATCTCACTAGAGATTTTATTTGACCCTTATAAATTTTTTGAACACTTATAATAGATGAATTGTTTTAGTTTATTATTTGGACATGTAAGAGTGCAAGGCACAACTTTGTTAGGTGTAGATTCATATACATGGTTTACACTAGCATATTCTGAAGACTGTGTACATGTAATGTGATTTACCAATAATGTGAGTTTTTCAATTAATAAATAATTTTGACTTTTTAAATCTAATATTAACTTGATCATACTAATAATTTTATCCCTTAGAGTCTTAAAATTAAAAACCCTATTTGCTTCTGATTGAACATGTAGGCACACCCCTTGTAGGGGAGAGGTTTAGATAGGATGAGTATGGGCATAAGTGATAATAGTATACATTGTTTCATCTCATGGAGGAGTGATATCATGGACCTAGTTAGAGGGAAAGTAGATATCACCCTCATGGAGATGAGGAGGAGAAGGATATTCTTTCATGTGTATAATATATGACATTGAAACTTGAAACATACTTGTTAGCTTATGTAATAGATCCTCTATGTATATAAGGGTTTATTTTTTAATTGAAGTACACATAAGAGAATGATATATATATATATATATATATATAATGTTATCATTCTCTTATGGCATCCACTACAATTTATATAAAGCATCATCTATATATGTGTTTATGTCTTTTTTGAGTTTATTCTAAATTAGATGAAACCAACATGTAAATAGTTGAAGTAATTCAGGTTCACCAATTATTTTAACCTTTTAGGACTTATATGAATGTAAATCATATGTTTTTTAAAGAGATGAGAATACTAAATTAGGGTAATAATATGCAACATATACAACCAATTATTTGTTATAGAATTAACTAACTTTAACTTTTCTAAAAATAAAAAATAAAAAATACAAATAATATCTTAGTTGGAAAATGATTGAGATGGATGATATAGAGGTTAGAAATTGAGGTAGAGGCTAGTTTGAATGTCATAAATAGGATATTGATGCTAGAAACCCTCTTGGATATTATTTCCTTAATTAGATAGTAGCACACGTATTGAATATGTGATGGTAGTGTCCTTGATTTGGTAGTAGTGTCCTCTTTATAGGAGTATCCCAAGATTCTATATGCACCTGTGTCTAGATATGTTAATTTTATTCCCACATGCACGAGTTATAAAACCTTATATATTATATGTTTTAATTAAATTTTTGATTAAAAAAAAAACTAGTCCTCCATGTTACTAGGGCATTTGATTGATACAAGCTTAAATACGTGTTTGTTAGTGGGGTAGACTAGACATCCTCAACACCTTGCTATGATGAGATTTTTCTACATACCAATATTCCAAATAGGGATCAAGATTGATGTAGTCCTCCCCACCTACATTCTAGTGCAAGTTCAAGTGAAACTAGTATCATAGTTGACTTGAGTGCTTTGAATGTGTTTGAGACTAGAAATTTGGGTAATTTGAGCTTAAGAATGTTGTATATGGTAGTATGTAGAATTAGGGAATAATAGGGATTGATAACATTAATTATTCACAACTTGTTCTATCATGAAATGAAAACATGTTCTATATTTGTCTACTAGTGCTTGGCATATGTATTTTTCATCTCATTTCCATCTATCAATTAGAGGGATACAATTCATGTATTTATATCATTCTGATGCTTGCAACGGTGGTAAAAGAGGTCTAGGCTAACCCTAGGAGGTTTTATATTTGAAAGGATATCAATTTATGCAAAATGGAATGAAAGGGCATTAGTATAATTATTGGGACACTATCACCATGTGGTGTTACTCTCCCTATTATGATGCTAGTGTCTAAGTGGTAGAACACTAGGCACAAAGCACCAAGAAGAAAATATTATGGTCTGGGATTGCTTTGGGGTTGAATAGGATGCTTGTGGTGCACATGAAGGCTGGATATGTGTGAAAATAAGATATATGATAGGTCTAGGTCTAAGCTAGAGATAGGTAGTCTCAACTAGCACTCTTAGCACTCAAATACTACTTTTAGGTGATTACAATATCATATTAGTTATTCATATGTATATATTTATTACACGTAAACTATACATAAATATACACATATATGCATAGATACAAACACAAACACACACACACATATATATCAACTATTTATATATTTGTTTATATTTATATATACATATATATAATTGTAATATGCATGTTATTTATATAATAACAAAAATCATCTTCATCATAATAATCATACTATATATTTTTCTTGAAGTTGTGAAATAAGATTTTAAAAAATTTGAAACACATATTTAGAACTGTCTAAAAATTAATATCATAAATATACTCTTTAGAGAGAACTTAGACCTGAATTAGAACATGGGATAGTATTTAGATGGACCAATGTCAAATTGTAATATTTCAAAGTGTAATTTAAATATGAGGTAGTAATGATTTGATAAGAATTTTGATACCCTAGAGACATATTTTGACCTTTTACTAATAATGAAGTACCTTGGCTCATAACCCAACCCTAAGAGGAGTGGCATAAAGCACAAGGATTTCTACCTTTAATCCATTCTGAAACTTTAGTTTTTATTACCTATAACCACACAAAAGAACTAAGATAGTTGTATATATATATATATATATATATTAGATTCAATAATTTTCTAAAAAGAAGCCAAGAAAGAAAATCTTACAAGGCAAATTGACATTTCAAGTTAATTCTTGGGCATGTCAATTTAATTATGCCCTTACAAATTTTTATAGATGTGCACATAATAATAGGTTCACTACCACTAAAATCATATGAAAATTTAAAAATATCTTCACTAGAAATTCCATGCTTTGTGTTTTTTTATTGATCTAGAAGGCACTCACTATAGTAATTCAAGGTGTTTAGCCTACAATATTCCCTTGAAGTTTTGTCCATTATTAGAGAAATGTATCTACAATACAAATTCAAACTCAAAACTCAAAATACTTATCAACATGAATAATGTTTAACAGTAAGTTATATATATTTTTATAATAGTATGTCTTGATCTAACTTGCTTTGCCATATTTGTCCAAATTTTTTTGCACAAAGATGGAATTAATTTCAACATAATTAATTTGGTTTTAACCTTGAATCATTTTCAAATAATCATTACCAAAACAATGACTTGACCATAATAAATATATGTAAAACCCTAAGAAAGATGCATAAGAAATAAATGTCATGCAAATGAACTAAAGTAGTCATCTATAAGTAATATTTCATTTGAGAGTTTAGAGAAAAAAATTGGCCACAAATTGCCCACAAATAGTGCATTCATAAAACATGCCCTTTTAAAGTTAATCAGAAACCATATATCATATTTAAAGATATTTAATCAAACAAACATATTTACATCAAGATGATATTTTACCAAGCATGTTAACAACTTGAAAAATAAGCAATTTTCACACAAAATAAAAAAAATTCATTAAATCCATTGGAAATAAATTTGGAACTAAGTTTTTCAAAGATAGGAACATTGTAGGTTAAATCACCTCAATTTTATGAATAATGTTTACAATTAAAAGGTTTTTATTAATCACAAATAAGGTCCCAAATGTTCAAACTCTATAAATAACATCAATTTAAAAAAATTAAAACCACTAGTTTAAGAATAAGATTTTTCAAAATTTCATTAAATTCATTGGCAGTAAGTTTAGAACTAAGTGTTTCAAAGATAGGAATAGACTAGCTTAAATCCTCTTGATATTAGGAATAATGTTTACAATCAAAATATTTATATTAATCATAAACAAGGTCCCAATTTTTCAAGCTATATAAAGAACTTAAATTTGAAAAATTAAAACCACAGGTTTAAGAATAAGATTTTTCAAAATTTCATTAAATTCATTGGCAATAAGTTTGGAACAAAGTATTTCAAATATAGGAACAAATTAGGTTAAATATTCTTGATGTTAGGAGTAATTTTTACAATTATAAGGCTTATATCAATCACAAACAATGTCCAAATATTCAAAGTCTATAAAGAACTTCAATTTTAAAAAGTAAAACTAGAGGTTTAAGAATAATATTTTTTTGGCAAAATTAATGATAAAAATGAAATGGACAAAGGTCATTCCTATCCCTCAATAACAATGAAATATTTAGTGTCCTTGCAAAAAAAGTTGGCCAAAGGAGGACTTCCTTAAAGATGAAGCTTTCAATTGGTTTACATTTTGGTTGGCATAGGGCTAGTTGTTGAAAAATTTGAAATGGAAGTAGATTCATTCAAAAGATATCAAATCCTTATCAACATAATGGATTACTATTAGCAATTTTAATCCTTTAAGAAGGATATGGGATGCTTCTCCAACCATGATTTAATGAAACACTTGGGAAGAACAAAATCCTCTTATTTTTAGGAGAGTAACTTCCTCTTGGGATTAAGTTATTTTGAAAATAGAGGCTGCTCTATCTAAATTGGTAATTACAAACTCCTCTAGAAAAAATTGTTCTCCTCTTCCATCATAACTAAATATTTTGAATTTATATCCTAAAATCAATATATCTAATGAAAAGGATTATATTAAGGAAATTCATAATATGTCCTAAATTTGTTGGAATCCTCTAGGGATTGGGAAATCCAAGTCGAATTTTGATGGGGCTTTAAGATGGAACCTTGACAAGGTAGGATATAGATGCACCATGGATGATTGGTTATGTAGACTTTCAAGAGCTTATTTATCTTTAGTGACTAATAATGATGCTAAAATTTATGTTTTAATAAAACACCTGGCAATATCTAAGGAATTGGGTATATGAAAAAAATAGAAGTAGAAGGTGACTTTTATAGCCTCCATAATTGGAAGCTTAACAACTCATTGAAAAAAGAGATAATTCTTGTATCAAATTTTGAAGAGATCAAATTCTCCCATGTTTTCATAAAGGGGAATATAGTGGTAGAAAAAATGGATAATGCTAAAAAATATGAAACTTATTTCTTGTGACATATATGACTTCAATCATAAATACCTTAAATTGAATAGACTTACTACATGCAAAGTAGTATAGAATCCTAGGATCATAAAAATAGCATGCATACTAGGATAAAATATGAGCTCAACTAAACTAGTTTAAATTTGATTTTATTGGTTTAAAAATTATAAGTTGGTTTACAAAGTCAAAGCCATTAACAAATAATAATGGAATTCACAACCTATGTTTTTTATTTGCTCATTCATGAGAGTATTTTTCAAGTAGAAATAATATTGAAACATTTCTATAAATAAATTGAAATATTGAGGGATATTCCATTTCTAACTTACTTGTCCACAAAAATATGATTCTCTATGCAAAATTTTGGTCACTCATCATACACATCCTCTTTAATATCCACATCAAAACTAGATTTAGTGTACATAACACCAAATTCAAGGTTTAGTCTATAATGAGATATAAGAATACTTCTAAGTTGAAAACTATCCAAAGAATAACAGGCCAAAAATCATAGTAATCAAACATATTGAGCTTGAATAAACATCATATTTATATCAAACACATTTTTGAGAAAAAAAATAGTCAATGAAAAATCTGATTAGATCTACAGTCATTGGGGCAACATAATGAGGTGACAAATAGAGCTTTCAAGCCCCATATGACTAATAATCATAGTTGATAAAAGAGTAGGTAATAAGTGGAGAAAAAGGATAAATACCTAGAATTGTAGATCATTTGAGATTAAAGTTGGATTAACAAGAGGTATGGTTACAACTGATCCAACAACACTATAGTAAACATGACAAAAAATAAATAAATTATAGTTTAAATCATAGTACCTTTACACAAAAACTATGACATAACTCTGTATAGAGTCAAATTTGGTGGTGATTCATAAGCTAAATTTGTGGTAATAGACAATTATTTACTTTCAACAATTATCAATGACATTACCTGTACAAATTGAGAAATGGAGTAGGAAAGGTGAAACCAATATAAGGTAAGAGAATCTACTATGTTTACATAAAAACATGTGAAGAGGGGTTAATTATTTTATTGAAAAAAAATAAAATTAAAAATATGAGCTTATCTTATGCTTGTATATTCATAAATACATTGTATGCACCTTGTATTTTTATAAAATGTCTTGATATTTTTTAGAGGTGTGAGAGGAATAAGAAACACATAATATTTATGTATAATCTAGATACCATCCACTTGCCAAAAAAAAAAATAACAACTTCACAGAGTCAATTTTCAAGACAATAAAAGGAAAAATGATATACCCATCACATCTGAGAAATATTGGAGTTTTTCAATTTCAAATCTTAATAAAAGATGCATTCAATCTTAATACTTGTAAATTATAATTTTTTTAAAAACATACAGAGTATTATCAAATATTCATTAGGGTATTTGGCTAAATTAATTTTTAAACTAAGGATGTGAGAATGGTCAAACAAGTCTCAAGAAAAAAACCTCAAGGAATGTCCAATTTCAGACTATAAAAGAGTGGATCATAAATCATGTGCCTTGGCCCTTAATTATGATGAGCTTGTATAATTCTATCCTACTTAATGCTCTTATTCTAAGATTACCAAAGGGATTTTTGATTTTGTCTTACTAAATGTTTCTATCTCTAAGACTGCTAAACACATATGGTTAAAGCTGAAATCCTTACATGAGACAAAATATTTGATAAACAAGTTATTCCTCTAGATGAAGTTATGGATCCTTAGAGTGGGTGAAGAAGATAATATTGATGACCATTATGAATGTATTTAATGCATTATTATTCAGACTAACTATGGTTGGAATAAATATGATAGGAAGAAATGTAGTTTACAAACTCATGGGATAGTTTACTGCCTACAATTATCAGTAGAGGAGATGGAAATTTGAAATTGGAGAAAGTTTTTGGGGAATTATTGCATAAATAAACAATAAGAAAGTCCATGTTAGGGAACCATGATGAATTTTTTCTTTATATAGAGTAATTGAGAAATCAAATTCATCATACCATTGAGAGATATTCATGTGGGAAGTTAAGGTCAAAGTCACTTGGTAAAACAAGAAGCTAAACAAAGTAGTTTTCTAGAAGTGTTGTAAGAAGGGAAATTTTTGGAGGTAGTGTAAAATTAGAGACAACCTTTTTAGGAAAAGAACCAAACAATAATGATATGCTAGAGATATTAAGATGTTGAGAATGGGTGCAACATTACATTTAACATCATATTGCATATACACTGACAATGAATCTTAATTAATATAATGATAATCTAAAGCCTCATTTAAAATGTGTTCTTATATGGAGTGGTTATGTGATTATGAGGATTATAATAGTAGATAAGTTTTCTTAGGTGACAACTAGAGTAACCAGATGGTTATTCTTAGAGGTGTGATGGTTTAGAGAGAAGATGGAAGAAGCAAGAGGCTACTTAGTGTTATGAATGCTTTCAAGAAAAAAACAAAACAAAATGATAATTCATTACAAACTTTTGAAAAAAGAAATCATAACATATAAATTATTTTGATATGATGGAATGCTCCCCAGATTTAAACCCGTACTTGAGAAATTCTTTTTCTACATAACCCTAAAAATCATTCTGGTAAAGTGGTTAAATCCTTCATTATTCAATGCATGCAGGGACATGTGGAACAAAAAAAATTATTGCTAACTTGCTCTCTTAGTCAATAGTACTATGTATGTAACTATAATTACATTACAGATAAATAGATTTGTTAATAACATGAAAACTATAACAAAATTTAATCACTAAAAATTGAATAGCTAAATTTAAGTTCACAAAATCTTGTTTTTATTATGATTTTTTTTTTCCTTTGTTATAAAATTACATACTAGAAACACAAATTTCATACTCAAACTAAACTACATCTTATTATGCAATGCATTACAATTATATATGTTTGAAGACAATTTTTTATAAAGTTATACAACTTAAAAACATGCAAAAAGTTAAGGAAAATTAATAACTTATTATCACCTATCCTTCAAGAGTTTTTTTAGGAAACATCATGCCCAGGTGTAAATTATGCAAGTGTATATGTTTTGATATCTTACCTAAATAGACAAAGCACATATATGTCAATTCAAGATTCAAGAACACATTATATTGTATATAGTCTATCAAACAATCTACCAATACTATGTAATGAGTTTGTAAAATATATATTTTCAGTATAAAATCTACATGTTAGACATATATACATTATTGTAACCGTAAAAGACAACTAGAGATTTCAACCTTCTTGTTTTTCCTAAAATATTAAATACATGATTTTAAAAATATATATTTCATTTTAAAATAGTAGCCAAGGATGGTCAACTCATCAAATTGTATCTTATATTCTATTTTGATCCTATTTATTCTCTAAGGATGATCTCTAATAATTTAAAATTTATTTAATTATGGGGAAAATGCCATGTTGTATTCATGGAATATCACATTATATTCTTGAAGCAATTACAAGAAACCATCATTGGCACTTGGGAATTTCTGATAATCTTCCTTAATCTAACTAATCTTCTTCATCATGATATATATCTTGACACATAATAATATCCTTTATCCAATCTCTATACATCATATGCCAAAATCCAAATTTTCTATAGCTTATTATACAAAAAATAATTGATACTATCCTAGATTTATTTTGGGTCATCATGGGCCAAAATCAGAAGTTTTAAACATGAAATAGACATCCATCAAAGCATAATTGAAACCAAATATTTTTTCATATGTTGAGTTTGTAAGTTCCATAGAATACATATATGCAAAATGGAGAAGCATACACAAATCACACCAATTGTTTGATAAAATACATCAAAGAGATGTGGTCTAATGGATAACAATGATTATAGGCTATGCAAAAAATGAGAATTTTGAATTATTGAATAAGACCTTGTAAAATTTAAAGCAAATGTATTTTATAAGTGTAAATTCAAACCTTAAAACCTTTATCAACATCCTACCTATTTTTTATAAAATTAGGGATTTGGAACAAGGCATGTATATCCATAAAATCATAATGGAGAACATGAATCTATTGGATGTTGTAGTTGGAAGTGCCTTGGTATAAATATTATTTAAAATGTAGAATAATGCACATTTCACATGAAATATTTGACAAAATTCATTAAATAAATGTGATCTCATGGATTGTAATGAATTCTAAATAAATCTATCTCAAAATAACATGTGTATTTTTCATAATTATTTGACATATTCATAGTTAGTAATTTTATCTTGAATTTATGTGAATAGTAATATTTTTAATGATTTCGGCATAATAAAAGATAAGGGAGAAAAAAAATTATAAGCTGATGTTGATACCTTGAGACCCCATGACCACCATGTTATAGTGGAGGATTCTAAAGCCTTTAAAATGCCAAAACTAGCTGTGTAGAACTCCATCACTTTTATTCTATAACAATCATGCTAGATAATCCTTGTACATATAATATAATGATGATATGAAGTAGATACCTCATGAGTTCCATCCTATATTTGAGTATTATAAGGCCTTAAACTATTGATTGCAATCATTAGTAGAAACATAACTATCTAATTCTAGATATTTAAGTATATACATTAAACTACCTGGACAACACCATCATCAACTAAAATTTTTGATACTTCATATGATAAATATGATGTAGATAGTGACCAATATAGTTAGAATCAAATTTTATATGCATCCATATTCTGATCCTCTTTAAATTCTTGTTATTTCTCTCTTAATATTTTTTTCCCATCTTTGAGAAGCTTGATATCATGGGCCTGTACTTAGATTTTAAGTTTCAAATTATATATTTACTCTTTTGAGTGTGCCTAACTCTCGTAAAAATGATTTTCTATGTTTGAATCTTGTTTATTTCTAGATGGAGTTATAAAAAATGTCAAAATCAAAGAAAAAAAGATCGACTACATAGTCCAGTTATAAATAAAGAAAAATCTAAAGTTTACATGCAATGAAAATATCAAAAGGGTGATTTAAGGAGTACATGAATTGCACATAACTTGTAAGATTATTAAATATTTTAAAAAACTAGTTAATTGATACAATGGGGATTTCATGATGACTACAACTTATTAAGATGTTAGAATATTTAATGCCATCAAAATGAGGAATTGTTATCTTAGTTTGACGGACATTACTAGCTAAAGCAATATTAAAAACTTTGATTTGTACACAAAAAGGTGAAAATTTTATCTTTTGGGGAACATATTTATGTTTCTTAAGCTATGTTTCTCATTGTAGTTCATAAGGGTTTTTATAGTGAGCTAACTTACCTGTCTCTTTTGGTTGCCTCATTCATTAAGGAAATACACATATCTTAATGTTAACTATGGAGCTCATGAACATATTCACTATTTCTAAAAATCCTTATAAAATTTATTTAATGTAAACACCCAATTATATTTGATTTATACTTTACTATTAATAGTTATATAATACAATTCCTTAGAATCAACTCTACCTTTATTGGAGCTAATAATGTTTCCTTCTTAATGCTAACCATGGGATCACTATGTTTTAACTTGATTTGGATGTAGGAGATCTAAATAGGCCCAAATTATTAAAATTATGATTACATAAAATAAGATATAAACTAAACATTTGAATTGGTAAATGAAGATTGATTACATGTACTAAATATAAAAATGACCAAGAGATAGGGCACTTATATAATATATGTCTTATGTTTGCTCACTTCCTATGTAATGTCATGTGAAATTATTTGTGCAATATTTTCTTGGCTCAAGAATAAGACTTCCGAAACTTTCTTGGATGTTGCCAATGAAGCTCAAACATCTATGATATCTAGTCTTGTCCATTATCTTCTATAACCATTCTCTTAATTTTGTTGGTTTGTTCTACCATAGATCATTGTGCCTGCTTGTTTTGATAAACTTTGGATGTTTGTTACCCCTTAACCCTATGTGAAAAACCTAATTTTTTATTTCTTTTATTTTAAACCCTAGCTCCACTTTTGACACTTTCTTGAACTAAAATATTGGGGTAAAAGATGGGTTGGATATCTCCAACCACTCTTCGTTGAAAGCTAGAATGTTGCCTACACTCCAATTCTCTAAAGAGAACTCAAATTACATATGTGTATGGGTGCTCAATAATCTTCCATTATAACACAATGTAACCTCTAGATTTATAAATTTGAAAACATGCAACTTTGACCTTATACTTGTATTTAGATTTGGATTTTATAGTGTTCTTTTGAGGGGTTATTATACTTGAATGATTTTGGATGATTCCCAAAGGATGTACAAATATATTTATTAATGTTTAAGGGGTTCTCAATTTAATTTCCAAGTAGTACCTAGTGAATAGGATCTTAGGATTATCTTTATATATATAGATTATTAATTATATATATATGTCTATATATATATATATATATATATATGTATATATATATGTGTGTGTGTGTGTATATATGTATATATATATATATGTATATATATATGTATATATATATATATATATGTATGTATATATATGTATATATATATGTATGTATATATATATATGTATATATATATGTATATATATATATGTATATGTATATATATATATGTATATGTATATGTATATGTATATATATATATATGTATATGTATATATATATATATGTATATATATATATATATGTATATATATATATATGTATATATATATATATGTATATATATATGTGTGTGTGTGTGTATATATATATATATATATATGATTCTTTAGATTCCCCCCATTATTTACATAGGAAACATCCATTTCCTGATCCAAAAGAGATATTTGAATTTTAAAAATCATCATTTGAATATCTTGGATGCTACCAATGAAGGAAAAAACTTATGATATATGTAACTTTATAAACGTTTTTAGTAGTGTCTATAAAGGAAAATCAGGGGTCTAGAATATAAGAACATTTTGTTAAATATTTTAGATCAATGTGACATAGACTAGGGAGATATTGAGTATCAATGGTCAAACAAATTGGCTGGTTGAGTCCATAGATAAACATGTATAAGAGGATGGAAACAAGAGTAAAATGTGTATGCACAAGTTATGTATGTCAAATATAGGTCAAAATAAATGTTTCTAAGTGTCTAATACCATACTCAAGGGTCTACATATACACTTGTTTTAGTCTAGTATTGAAAATGCTAGATTAAAATGATAAAATAAATAAACTGGTAGTTATGTCTAATTGCACTTGATGTTGACAAGTTCCTAAAATTTCTAGCTTTTTCTATGCAAAACCTATGAGGAAACATATACAAATAAATGTCAAATCATTATATATTTTAAAAATAATCTATAACATTGAACTATTTTAAATTTAAAAGTCAAGGAATGAATTTACACCTATGGGTACATGAACTAGGTTGTCATCTATTAAACTAAATTAGAGAATGCAATGGGGTGATTATGCCCAAGGAGATACCATCATTAAAACCATGGGTTAATAAGTATATACCTCAAATCTTATTAGAGACATAGAAGTAATAGAAGTTGAGTGATGAATAACCTCAGTTGCACCACAAAAAATATCATCATAATTTCTTTTGGTGGAACGCCAAACCTGATTAATATGTCAAAGTTGGAGCCCTAAAAAAATTTGTGTGCAAATTTCAAACTCTAAGTCAACCATTGTATATGGATTATAGATCCAAATTTATTATGTAATGCCATTAATCCTCAACATAGAAATAGAAAAGTGCATGCATGAAAAACATCCATGTCCCAAATATGATCCATTTATACCTCAATGTAACATAAAATTCAATAATCTATATGTCAATCTACTTGATTTAATCAATTTGATAACATGATGAAATTGATCATTGTAATGTCAACTTGATAAATCTACTCAATCTAATCCATGTAATTTCATATAATCTATCACTTATTCCTCACAATCTTATAAAATGCCTTACATATGCCTTAATTTATCAATCTATCCAAATTTAAATCTCAATATATTCAATTTATCCCATTTGAATCACATAATGTGAAAAAAATATAAAATATCTATATATCAAGGCCCAAATCTCTACGAGAAGCTCAATAGTGTGCTCATATTTTGAGGTGAGGGATGAAACTTGTATATCACTCATCTCAAAAGACAATAATTATATGCATCATGTTATATATAAAATATGTAAAAATGTAAAAAACATCTGCTAACATGATTAAATGATGTCATCATATATAAAGATTTAATCACTCACATGTATATGAAACGTAATTAAAGATATATTAGTGTTATGTCAAGTGTATATGTGTGTGTGTGTGTGTGTGTATATATATATATATATATATATATATATATATAAATATATATATATATGTAAATGTATATAGATATAGATATAGATATAGTTATATGTATATGTATATATATTATGTACATATTATATATATATATATATATAGAGAGAGAGAGAGAGAGAGAGAACATGTAATAATAATCATCACAGTAATAAGTACTAAGTGGTAAGTAACTCATAATATGCATGATAAAATTTATAGCATCATACATAATAGAAGAATGTGTGGTATGAAAACCATCATAGAAGCATACACATATGTACACAATTTAATGGTCATGACAACACAAGCACTCAAGGACAACTAAACTCTAACTCGATGTAGACGTAACATGGCCATGTCATGGACTAGAGGATTATTGACATAACAGATGCATGACATGATAAATAAAAATCAATTCACTCATAAAATCACCCAAGATAAGACTCATTGTAATACACATCAATGATAATACAATGTAACAATCATCAATGATCACACATTAAACACAAAATTTTAGATGCATAAATCTAGTAATAGATACTTGATAATGTCAAGCTTGACATATCTTTACCATACATGAATTATGCATACATATATGGATCTTGTTCACACTCCTTATCCATTTATCTATCTATGTAACTAGCCTTCCATATTTTCTATTGGTCACCTACAAGAATTACTTATCCTGTCCCTAATATTATTACGATCCTAGTCAGGCTATCTCCTAGTCATAATATCACTTTTCTTGTTCTTAATATGCCTCTAGTTATGGTTAGATGAATCCAACTATCAAATTCATCCACATGTACTAGATCCATCCACATGCCTTTAACAATAATTTTCCTAAGCTTAAATTTTTACTATGGGTTGGCCCATATGTTTTGCATGTCAGTAGCAAAACAAGTTACCTAGAGAGACACTCATTTAAACACACTAGGCCAAATCCAATTATCATCTAACATTCACTTGTAAAATCACTATTGAACTAAGGAACACATATAAACATTAAGAGGAACAACCCTAAAGTGTCCAATTATAAACCCCTAAAAGGAGTAGGCCCTAGCAAAATTTTAAAGAACCTAAACACAAGTAAAGTTTTTATATTTTCAAGTGTAAAAAAGTAGGTTATAGGTTGAATCCTTACTAGTAGATATCAGTTTCACACATACACCTAAGTGGGAAATTTATGTTCAGTCCAAGACATCTTCAGAGTATTAGGACATATGAGACAATTAGCCACTCAAAGGGGGTTGGTTGAGGTAATTACAATTCATTTTATTCAACTTATTTCTATAGGTAAAAATAAATGTTGAAATTAGAGATAAGGTTTCAAGGTGAAGGATACAAAATTTTAGATCTATGCACAATAGTGAGCTTATGATATAGTATTAAAGGATAATTTACAAGTAGATGCAATGATCTATGTCAAAATATTCTATAGCATCTTACTAATACCTTTCCATTATGGATCAAACACCGTTAGTTACCATAGAAAATCAATTGCTACTAAATCCATTTGGGTGGTCTCAAATAATTGGTTTCTAGATATAAGTAACTAAAAATATAGTTTTAGTCTTTCTTGACATGTTTACATAGTATCAAACCTGAACATAATAATAACAAGATAAGTACCCTAGTATTCTTGATCATTTCTATAGATATTTAATTACAATTGAAGATTTGATTTTAAATTTAGATCTATGTAAGTTATATATACTTTATATAATCTAAATATTCATAGTTTTATACTTATTTAGATCATTAATACAATTTGAGATAAAACATATTCATGAACCCAATCATTCTTTTGAGTGCAAAAAACTCTAGGTTTCACTTAAGGTTTTGTTTTATATTTATTATTTAAGGTTTAAAATTTATATGTTAAGATTTTAACTATGATTTATGATTTTCCTTTATTCTTTGTGGAAATATGAGTTTTTCTCTTTTTATTTAAGGTTTTATGCCTATTATCCTATTAGAACATCTTCATATAGGCTTGTGGCTTGTCCTCTTACATGTTTGGCTGATATCTAATTAAAATCAAAACTATTTTTTAAATACTCATCAATTTTTCTTATTTGCATTGATTGGATCAAAAAACTTATTATTGTTTCCTAAACTTATATACAGATTTTCTAGAATTCAAGTTTTCAATTTTTAGTAAATTTGATCTAGTGGGTGAAGGATATATCTATTTTTTTAAATATATGGTTTTCATTTATCTAATGATATTCATAAAAAAATTATTTTTATTTCCCAAAATTCCTTGTGGTTTTGTTGGGAGTGGTTAGTTCTTCAGTTGGCCCTTGTCATGTTTTTTAACATTCATGCATCTTTAGGGTTTTATACTTTCTTATGGTTTTAGATTTCTATATTAAGGTCTCATTTTTAAATTTGATTAATAATCTTCCTTTCATCTATGCTCAGTCTTAACTTAGGGGTGGACCTTGTTCTTTTTTTCATTGTCATTTTAAAGTTTGGCAAGTTTTCTATGAAATTTATCTTAAAATCCCTATTATCTCTCACCCTATGGATTCCTTATAATCTACCTATGTTGTGCCTTGTGATCTTAAAGGTGTAGAAACATATATGCACTCATGTGTGACTTTTTTTTCTCCTAATCAAGGTTATTATAGTTACCCCTCCCCCATTATGGAGGTCCATGCTATCACAATCCCAATAGGTATGGTGTCCCTATAAACACATAATATTTTTAAACTTTATCAATTAATGATACTTTCTCTCTTGTAGGGACCCATCAAGTCTCAATCTCTCTAAATACATGCCTTAAAGGGTGCATCGAGAAAGGGGTGGGTAGACCATTAGTGATTTTCACTATTATTTTTCCCTATATCACCACTTTTTATTTACATAAACTTCTCCTATACATTTTCCTAAGCTTTGAAACCTCCCTTACACACTCCTTAAGATAATTCACCACCTTAGTTAGCTGCTACATAAGCCAAAATACACTTTTTGATTTTTATCAAATAATGTTATCCTAGGATGACCCTAATTTTGAATTTATATTATCATGTTACAGGGCTTGATTGACCTTATCCATCCCAAATTAGGACCTAACTTGATTTTATCAATTAACGATACAAGGTCGAATTGGGCTGACCTTATCAGATAAACTTTTAAAAAGTTTTAGGGTTAGATTTAGCTATAATACACATCCATTTACACCATTTATGAGGAAGACAAGAATAATAATATCCTAGTATGCATTTTATTATCCATAATTATACTTAAGGAGGATTTATTAGGGTTATAATACTACATTTGGAAATATTGACCTTGTCTTGTGGAGAAGTCTTTTGGATACATAGAGAATTTATGTAACCTAGAGATGACTTATCCTTGTTATCCTTACATACCATAATAACCTATTGTGAATCACCTTAGCTAAGGGAGAGGTTGAGGCTCAATAAATTCATCTTCAAAGGTAAGTATTCCTAACTTTTTTTTTCCTTTGTTAAAGTATATATATTTGTATTTGTACTTCTCTCCCATGTATTAGGATTTACTATTCATTGGATTAAGTATAGATCTTATATGCATGTTTAATTTTTATGTTTATTACCCCCACTTTATGACACAAGATTTGGTGAGCAATAGATTAGATTTTAATTTAATTTACATATATTTAGTTAATATATAAACCATAGAAACTAGCTAGGGTTATCACATAGTGTTGCTTGACTAGAGGCTTTAGAAATATCTATAGTGATATTATTATGGTAAGGGACCCCTTGATTAGGTTTAATGGATCCATCTTGGTTATGACCCTGATTGTTTAAATGTACCAAAAAGTAGAAGTGTAAGTGTGATTTATCTTCTCTAAGCTAGAATTGATTTGTAGATAAACTACATTTTCCATTATATACATTCTAGTGAACCCAACATGAATCTAACCCTTGTATATTTTATTTCATGCATTCATTTTATTATCATCTTATATATTTTTATTTTTGTGGTACTGTATAGAACCTATTGATATAGTCTAACATAATATGTGTAGGTTTAACATAGTCACTTCAAATTATCTCTATTTTCTATGTAGGTATTCTCCAAATATAGGTGATTGGATTAATCAGCTTGACATAGTCTTCTTATTTAACTATAAGATTATAGACTTCATCGACCTAGTCGACTCTATTTACATTTATGTTTTTCAACATATAGGTTTTACAATCTATGTTGGCCTAGTTAAATCTATACATAGAATATTAAAGTTATCACTTGAGCATAACAACTTAAAATTTACAAACTAAACATCTTCAAAATTGCCAAGGTGCATTATTACATTCTCTATCATTTCTATTTTTAATTTATGGTCTTATTTTTCATATTTTATAGTCTATAAAACTATAACCCTATAATAAATTAGGTTGACTAACTTGACACAGTTCTATATCTTGTCTTCTCTCTAGAAGATACAGTCGACTTGTTCCACTATGTTCTTCTAGATCTTGATTCTTCATAATATTAGAGACCTTATCGACTTTATTTTGTATTGTTTTCATATAGTGTCACTCAAAATGAATCTATACTCTTCAAAGTTAAATAAATTAACCTATTTTCCTAATAATTAATTTGTTTTTCATTACAGTGGCTTGCATGCTTAGAGTAATAAACATAGACTAATTAGGTGATTTTAAATTTACCAATTTAGTCACACTATTTTTCTCTATTACACACACTGCCAAAACACTTAAAACTAAATTTTCCTCCCAAGCTTTACCTACTTAGATTTCATCACTAAGGGGGAAACCAACTTGGTTTTTTGGCCAATTATAAAAATGTGGTTGATTATATATATTGGAAACTCACATGATACCCTTATAATTGTGGAATTGTGAAGTGATGGGTAGGCCCAGATACCAAGCTAGTACCATCACCAATACAAATTCATTTTAGCCTAAACTAGCTAAAATTATCCATAGATTACTTTTTAGTTCCTTCTTATAGCCAACTCTCTATCACATTAATTTAAAATTTTATTATAAATTAACAACATTCAAGAATGACCAATTATCTTAGCATTTACATTCAAATTTTGTTGCTTGCTCTTTGATCATTACATTTTGTATTGCGAAGCTCATACTAGCTAATGTTAGTGTAAGATTTTTGTTGTGTGATAAAATTAGATCAAACACATTGATCTGATTGATTGTGTGATTCATTATATTTGCTTAACTATTATATTACAAAATTATTCCCTATTTTAAAAATATTATCATCCCTATCGACACTGTCTCTTAAAAACTATTAGTCTTGCTTACCTTCAGTACATAGTCACCCTATATGACCTTGTATCTTTTTCATCATGTTTAGTTTCTCCATTTAGAATACATATTTGACCTATATGAATGTTTATCTTTTCATCCTATTATATTTTCTATCTTACATTACACAATCAACCTGTATGACTGTGTTATTCATTGTTCTATTTCCTATTTTATAGAACATTATTGATTGGTTTGATTATGTATCTTATCAATTGATATTTATTTACATAAACTTTTTAACCTCTTTAATTCATAATTAATTTCTTATTTTAATAGAATATAGAGTTAAATCAAACAAATATGATGAGTTTTACGAATCCTAATAGGTTTCCCAAGACACAACTTGTGACACCCACCTTAGATGAAAATAATGACCAAGTTGCCACTTGCACTACCAATTATGGGACTCTTCCCCATTCATCCTTAGTTCATAATGATTTTTTATCACTAGAATATGATCATGATTTAGAGTACAAAACTGAAATGCTATATTTCATTAATGAATTCCCTCAACATAGAGGAAAATACCCTTAAACCATTTATAGACTTATGATAGGTCATCATGTAGAATAACCTCCTTCACCCTCCCCTACCTTCTCTTATGGATTTGGGGAACCAATTTATTTTCATCTCAACCTTTTCCTTATATTATGTCTCCTTCACACACCATGACATATTCTTCTATGAATTCTTCAACCTCCATGACAAGTATCTTTACTGACATGGTAGGTTCAACTTCTTGTGGGCCTCTTCAAAAGACATTTCCCCTTAGCTAGATTACTAGTGCATCTTTTGAACTAATGATTCTCATTCCACTAGTATTTATTTTGATATAAATACTACTCATGCCACTAGTGCAAAAAATACTACTATTCATAGTGCAACTCAAGCCATTAATACTAATACTATTGCATCACATGCCATGTACACTAGTCAAAATACTACCCAAAATAACCAACTCCTTTTATAAACACTTAATAAAATGCACACCTTCCAAACCAATAATGCAAATCAAATGACCGAGAAGCAAAACCATATCATTCATCTTCAAAACCAACCTTAACAAGTTTTATGGGGAGCACAAAACCTGAATGTCCCCACCCCCTTAGGGATTTCCATGGTAAATTTATCCCATAACCACCCCTCATTAATAAAATAATCAAACATATACAAAATTAACCTCTTATACCTCAAATTAATAACATTGAAATAGGAGTTATTACACCCACCATCACTTATAATGGATCCATTGATCCCACATTTAATTTTAAACCATTTAGTAACCTTTATAAAGATTGGATCAAACTTAACACCTTTGCTGCTAAAAAACTATTAGCTAAAATAGTCTTGGGAGATGTTTTATATTGATACAATCAATTAAAAACCCTTTTTTCCTCTATATTTGAAGACTTGGTTAACTCACTAGTCCAATAATTAAAAACTAAAGATCTTCCCAAGAACAACTTACCCTACTTTATAAATTTCAAACAACTTGACATTGAAATGGCACATGTCTTCATCAAATGATTGAAGAAATTATCTAAAAAATGTGAGAATATGGTAAATGACAACCTATTATACCTATTCACCAATGCTCTATATCCAAAATTACAATATTAGGTTAGGACTCTCTCTCCAAGAAATTTGAAAGAAGCCCTCGACCAAGTTAAAAAATAAGACTTGCTCATGTGTTAATTAGAACCATCTCAACCTACAATGTGCACTCATATGCTCATTAGAAAAATTATCATGAAAAACAATAATGGATTTATTGATACCTATGACATTATTTATAAAATTTAGGAAATCATTCTAAACATTTCTATAGAGCATGTTCCCCCTCCAAACAACACTCCTACTCCTACATTTCCTCAACCCAACCACACTAATTTTCACAAATCATTATCCACAGCTGAGATCCAAAATCATCTTCTAAGACCTATACCAAAATATCTTGACTTGAATCATCCTATGAAATCATGGTATGATCCAAACAAATTTTGTTGGTTTCATGCAAATTGGGATCACTCTCATGGGACTTGTAGATAATTATGCAATTGGATATAGATTTTATTCTTGGTCCAAACTTTGAACATGAAATACTTATTCAAAAGCATCAAAAAGCATATGACATAGATTTTAAATCCCATAAAATGCAAAATAAAAACCATGCAAATGCTCATAATTCTATCTAAAAATATCCTCTTCCCAACCACCAAGATAACATAAAAAAACCTACTCATTCTACAAATAATGTTAAAAGTCTTATATACCTCACTACTAGTGAAGAAAACATGGCTAATATGACTAACATGCAAAGATTAGCTGTTTTTATTGACTCAAATCTAATGCCTACACATCACACCTCTCAACCACTCTACATCATTTAGGAAACTTCCCCATGCCATCTAATTGAATTAGGGAAAGAGGAAATTATAACCATTCAATCACCACTCTTAAAAAAATAACTTGATTAAATCTCTCATACCATCTCTACTTTTCCCCTAACATCCACACAACAAGACAACATTCACCAAACATCTAATGGTATTTCTTTAACCTAACCAGAAGAAATACATCAACCAACCATCACACCACCTAAAGTCAATAAACCCATTTGTAATTAACCCAAACCAAATACACCCTATCAACATAAGATCAATTTCACTTCCACCCTCCTTCCCAAGAGATCTTACAATATTATGCACTTATATCTAGCAATCCTCCCATAGGTTATGATGAATGGGATCCCACCATGAAACTTTATCATCTCCCATATCAAATACCTTTACTAGAATTAATTCAAACTTCTCACTATCATTGAAACCACCTAATGAAATTTTGATATGAAATAAACATTCCCCATCTTCCTCTGATAGGAAAAAAATCTACCTTGTCTAGATCTGAAAATAGTATACTTCAATAATGTGAAGAAATGTCTATACATGTTGATGAAACAATGGATGTTTATCTTTCACTTAAGTTTCCTATCACTTCCATGATTCTTGAAGAGATATTACTTAATACGTATGATCTTCTTCTATTCATTAGCATCTAAATTGGTGATATCTAAGTAAAGCATGCATTATTTGATGAAGGTTTAGGTACATATCATTACCTCCATTGATTTCATTAAGACATTTGTGTTGGGTGAATATTTTGTCACCAGATGACTAATGGCAAAATAGGTGTTTCAACCAAAGCATAAGGAGATTTGATCGGCAAAATGTGCAGGCTTACCCATCAAAATGGGACAAATCTCTCCTCTCATCAAGGGGAGGTTCCCTATAACTATGATATATTAATATACTATAAATATAAGATGAAAATAACACTCAGGGTAGGATAACACCATCTATCTCTCTTTTTTTAGAGATGATGTTCATAGACATAGGAGAATTCCTAGGTGATTGTTGGAGGTACTTCTCTTTTTTTAGAAGTAATACTTAGTCAATAGCTAGATTCCTTCTTGGGTAGTAAAAGTAACTGGATGCAGTAACACAGCAAGATGAAGTGTAGCACAAAGTCTCCACATCAACTACCAAATAGTGAAATATATGAAGAACAATGGGGGCATAAAGTCATCCCAAGATCCTTTACACAGATACAAAAAACAACACACTAAAGACCATTATGGTAGCACAAAGTCTCTCCACAGTCGGCTTCAGGACACCTTCCTGATTACTTCCACTAGTTCTACTTGTTAAATTAAATGGACAAGAACACTTATAGGAAACAGACATAAGAACAATTTCCTAAATAACACAAGCAATTCTAGCACAAAGTCTGAAAGGTCACTTTTTTCTCATTTAAATAAAGAAATATGATTAACAATCTGAGCTCAAAGTCTCAGGAAATGCCTTTCAATTTGGGAAGAGTTTTGATTCTATAACAAAGAGATCTCCCTTGAATAAAATAAGAGATTACAATATGTAGCACTCCAAGAAAGACTTGGGTGCTTTGTTTCATGGAATGGCCCATGCTGCATTTAATGCCTTGAATGCATTTTTAGTTTTGTGAAGGGGCCATGCTAGAATAGGGCATTGACCTTAACTGTGGCATGCCAATTCATCTCAAATGTCTCCTTTTGAAGTATGGGCTACTTGGTCATCTTCATAATATGTGTGTAGCTATCCATTTCACCTTTACTCGATGGAGAAAAATAGGCTGCATCCTTGAGTGTCTGTGCTCTGATGTCTACTTGGTGGACTGTTCCACCTACTGGAATAACTTTCTTATAGATATTTGTGGTCCTTCCCTCTTGTCTTAACACATTTTGTCTCTTCCTCATGATCTGAGCTCTTAGGCTATCTCTTCCCATTTAGCTGGCTTTTTCAGCTCCTTTGGCCAATCACTGAGTTTGTTCTTCAAGTTTGGTGCCATATTTGAAAATAAACAGGCATTTTATTACCTTGAATTTGACATCCAAAGGGACATCATTGGTCAGTTGGTTAGTTAAACCACATTGAACCTCAAACCTTTGAACCATGAGAGTGCATCAGTTTAATGGTTTAATGGTTTAGGCAATCCTATCAGCTCCTTGGTTTAATTGGTTGAACCATCTCTTCAAACTTGTCTCTGGAATCTTCCGCTTCCTTCCTTCGCTTGAAGCTTCCTTTCAAAATTTGAAATTCCTTGAACCTTTGAACCTTTTAACTTTGAACCATTTTGGTTCAAGGTTCAATTGTTCATTCTCTTTCTTTGAATATTTTGGTTCTTCAAACTTTTTGGATCCTTTTCTTTTCTAGTTGAACTCGTTGAACCTTTAAACTTTGAACTCTTTTGGTTCAAGGTGTAATGGTTCAATGGTTAATTATTTGCTCTTCGAATCCTTTATTCTTCTAAGTCTCTTGAAATTTATTGAACTCATTGAACCTTTAAACTTTGAACTCTTTTAGTTCAAGGTTCAATGGTTCAATGATTCAATCTTTCTTCTTTGAAGTCTTCTTTTGTTTAAGTCCTTTAAAGCCATTTGAACTTTTTAAAGTGGTTGAACTTTGAACTTGTCAAAGCACTTAACTATTTTAAGTCTACCGATGTCATTAAACCTTTAAACCCATTAAATCTTTAAACCTTTGGAGGCAGGGTTCAATGGTTCAATGGTTCATTCTATTTGTTTGAAGCCTGCCAATGAACCTTTGAGTTGAACCTCGAGGTTGAACCAAACTTGAAATTGCCTAAGTGTTTGGAAGTTGTTCCTTTGTGAGAGCTCACCTGTTGAAGTTGTTAAACCCATTGAACCTGCAAGTCCCTTGACTAAAAATGATTGAATAATTGAAGAACTTAGATGCTCAAGACATTTTTGAAAAAGGAAAGGGAGAATTTTGGGCCTGTAGGACCAAAATAGTTGATATTTTGTCCCCAAAAACAAGTGATGGATTTTGGGAACAATAGCTGGCTCTAGTTGGGGAACTTCCATCGATTGTAAAAATAATCGAAGGGAGTAGAATCTAGAATCTTCAGTGCCTTTAAGTATGCCATTGGGCTATGGAGTCATGCTACCCAAAAAGAAAGGTGCCAAAAAGAAATGAAAATGAAAAGCACCAAATAAAACTAAAGACTATACAAATATACATATGTATAATCAGACTTATCTGATACTTTAACAATTGAAGTGCTTCAGATGCTACCCATTGTGAGGTAGAGAAAATGGCATTCTATCTCTCTATATCAGCAAGAAACCATTTTCTCCCTAGAAGTGATGATCAGCGAATGGACCTCTCCGCCAGGAATCAACTTTTCTATGCATTTCTTTTGGTTCTCTCTTTTTGTCCAACAACAAGACTTGATTTCCAGTCTAAAAATCATGAATCCTTGTTCTCTTGTAGAAGAGTTTCTTTTCTTGATTTTGATGTGCAGTAGTATGGTCCATTACCATAGTTCACTATTCTTCTAGTTTAGTTTGGCACATGATTTGATTATCAGCATCAAACACCTACCATTGATTGGCATTGTTAGGCACACTTGGTCGAAAGACCAGGTTGATAGTTTACTTCTACTCTTCAAAGTCTTTGTGAGGAACCAAGAGGGTCATAGAGACAACAAATGAATCTTCATGACTATGAAGCTCTCTAGACATTGTAGATATATTGAAAGCATCAAAACTTTCAATACAATCCCATACCAGATTGTGTTAATGGTGCAATCTTTTATTCTTGGTTTGGCATAGATTCTTCACCTGACAAACCATTAGTTTAGCATCTCCTTTGGCGTGAAGGAGTTTGACACCTTTGTCTTGAGCATCATTCAACTTGAGTAATAGAGATTCATACTCAATAGTGTTGGTGTTGTTGAACTACAACTTGTATGAAGAAGGAAAAATATCTCCTTGAGGAGATATTAGATCAATCATGGCTCTAGCACTAGTAGAAGAATAATTGCCATCAAATTCTAAAATCTAGACATTATCAAAAGCTGATATTTTTTTAGATTCCTCTTAGTCAGGGAGGGAGGATTCTTTTGCATCTAAACTTTGCTCTACCAATTCTCCTACTATCCTATCTAAACTTTTTGGATTTTCACCTATAGGAATTTCATTAGATGAAATAGGAACATCCTCTATAGACAGGAAAAAGTTACCCATTCCTGAAGACTCAAATAGAATTTGAGCTTTAGGGGCTGATATTTGGGTGACAATATACTTTTTCTCCTTCTTAGGAAGTAGCCTCTCCATGATGCCTTTGATAGGGATCCTTGCCTCAAACAGGTCCATGCTCAATTCTCCTCCAACATCTTTGTAGAAATTTCATCCAAGCAGAATGCCATAGGAGGCTGGAACGTTGGCCACCAGGACTATCATTATAATTATTTTCTCTAGGAAGGCCACAAATGCAAACTGGGCATCTTTGATTTATCCTAGAAGTGGCACTTGTTTTTTTCCATGGAGAAACATTTCCCAAAAGTTTTAGTCAAAGTGAGGCTGAGAGAGTCCACTACCTTGATAGGCATGACATTGTCTGAAGCTCTAGAATCAATGATGTAGTTGCTTAGCTTGTGACCATTTATCAATAGAGAAACATAGAAAGGCTCTATTTTCCCAGGGGTAGTAGGAGGAGTAATGACAAGATTTTTTGGGATGGACATGTTCCTTAGGGGATCATGAGTTACCTTCTTAACATCTTATCTTGTAGGGATGTATTTATTCTTTACACACTCAACCAACCTATCCAACTACTCAGGGTTGGCTTATAAATATTCAAACTTAGTCATTTGAATTTTGGGCTTCTTAGTATGGTTGATTATGTCAAATGACTAAAATGGACTAAGAATAGAGGAAGGAAGTTTATCCTTTTAGTTTTTTTGGGGTATGGGACTGATCTATGAATTTGAAGTTGAAAATGAAGGAATGTTTAGAGTACTTACTCTTTTACTGCTCATCGAGTCCTTTGATTGAAAAGGCAGAGTAATCCCCTATTTAGTAATTGAAATTACTGGTTGAGATCACTCCTCTATTTTTTCCTTATCAGCTTGTTGGGTTGACTGGTTCTGGGACTAGGTGAATATAGCATATTATCCATCAAACACTTCACCTTTACTTTTGGGTTCATCCTGGTAATTTAGAAAACCAATGTTGGATTCACCAACTGATTCATCTTGGTCTTTCACAAAGAGATCAACACCATCTTCCTGGTTCAACTCAGATTGGAAAGAAAAATTTGATTTTGTTTCAAGGTATCCAACTGCTGAGTTAGCTGGAGCTGCTTCAATAGCAAGTTTCCCCTGAGGGGGAGGAAGATGACTTGGCTACCCTTGATTCTTGGCAGTGTTGCCTTGGTATGACTGATTAGGGAATGTCTTTCTTGGTATATCTCAGTATAAAGGAGGAGTAGACATCCCTTACACCATTTGCTTTTTGAGAGCTAACAACTCATTTTCTAGCTTTTGCACCATTGGATTAGTGGTGCTTGTAGATGGATATTCAAAGGATGAAGAATAGTTACCTCTGTTAGGATCTCTCCTTATCTTCCCTGCCAAGATGATATCATCTTCCACCTCAGTAGCCAAATCTTGAGGTGTAGCAAGGTTTATGTGGCTAGCATGTCTCAGTAGAAAACTCAATTCAAGTAGCTGAGAGTTGATGAAGAAGCATTTGAGATTCTTAGTTGTTGGCTAAGAAATTATAGGAATCCTATTCCTTAGCTTGTCAAACTTGGCTATGAAATCCCTCATAGGTTCATGAGGCTCTTTCTTCATTTGTGTGAGTTGGGCCAGTAGGGCATGTGCATCTTTTGTAAGCTTGAACCTAGATTTGAATTTGGCTTTGAGGGTGTTCTAGTCAGTCACAGTCTAGGCCTATAGATGATAAAACCAGTATGTAGTAGCACCTTGTAATGTCTTTACAAACAATCTATCTACTACATCTTCATACTCCACACTTATCACACCACAAGATATGCTTAATGTTGTAATATGTTCATCAAGATGAACTCTCCCATCACCAAAGAACTTGGGTAAATTATTTCTTGAAATGTGAGGTAGTTCATGTAGAGGTGGAGTTAGGTTGAGTGGACCAAAAGAGTTACCCCAAGGGCCTTGAACTGCCATGATTTGACTACTGAAGGGAGGGATAATAAATCTAGTTGGAGTATGTATAGGCAATGTTCTGCTAGCAAAGGAAAAATAAGTTTTGCCTTGTATTGTTGACCTAGTGTTGGTAAGAGGAAGACTCATAGTTTGTTGAAGGTGAGGTTATGGAGGAAAAAGATCAAAATTACTCAGCTACACCAACTCAAATACAGGGTCAATAATACCTCAAGATCTCTGGCTTCGTGTATACCATGGATCTACCAGAGTGTAAAAATAAAAATGGGAAAGAACTAGAACTACTTTAATTTGAAGCTTGAGGCTTCAAACTATGTGTTCTTCCCCAGTTGAGTCACCAAAAATTGTTGGGGTGGAGCTAGCAGAGTAGACAATAGTAATGAAACATTTGATCCCCAGAATCTCTAGTTTCATAGATCAAAGTATATAATGGAAATGGAGAAGGATATGGAGATGGAAAAGAATTGGAACAACTCGTTCGATCCCTAGTAGAGTCACCAAAAATTGTTGGGTGAATATTTTGTCACCAACTAACTGACGGCAAAATAGGTGTTTCAACCATAACATAAGGAGATTTGATCAACAAATTATACAAGCCTACCACATCAAAATGGGACAAATCTCTCCTCTCATCAAGGTGAGGTTTCCTATAACTATGATATATTAATATACTATAAATATAAGCTAAAAATAACACTCAAGGTAGGATAACACCATCCATCTCTCTTTTTTTAGAGATGATGTTCACAAACATAGGAGAATTTCTAGGTCATTATTGGAGGTACTTCTCTTCTTTTAGAAGTAATACTCAGTCAACAGCTAGATTCCTTCTTGGATAGTAAAAGTAACTAGATGCAGTAACACAGTAGGATGAAGTGTAGCACAAAGTATCCACCTCAAATTCCAAAGAGTGAAATATACAAAGGATAATGGGGGCACATAATCATCCCAAGATCCTTTACATAGATACAAAAAACAATGCACCAAAGACCATTGTGGCAGCACAAAGTCTCTCCACAGTCGACTTTAGGACACCTTCCTGATTACTTCCACTAGTTCTTGTTAAATTAAATGGATATGAATTCTTCTAGGAAATAGACATAAGAAAAATTTCCTAAATAACACAAGCTATTCTAGCACAAAGTCTAAAAGTTCACTTGTTGTTTCATTCAAATAAAGAAATATGATTAACAATATGAGCTCAAAGTCTTAAGAAATGCCTTTCAATTTGGGCATAGTTTTGCTTCTATAATAGAGAGATCTCCCTTGCATAAAATAAGAGATTACAATATATATCACTCTAAGAAAGATTTGGGCATTTTTTTTCATGGAATGGCCCATGCTGCATTCAATGCCTTAAATGCATTTTTAGTTTTGTGAAGGGGCCATGCTAAAACAGGGCATTGGCCTTAACTGTGGTGGTTAATTCACCTCAAATGTCTCCTTTTGAAGTATGGGCCACCTAGTCCTCTTCTTGATATGTGCAAAAATGTCCATTTCACCTTTACTTGATGGAGAAAAATAGGCTGCATCCTTGAGTGTCTACGCTCTGATGTCTACTTGGTGGACTGTTCCACCTCTTGGAATAACTTTCTTATAAATATTTTTGGTCCTTCCCTCTTATCTTAATGCATTTTTTCTCTTCCTCATGATCTGAGCTCTTGGGTTATCTCTTCCCTTTTAGATAGATTTTTCAGCTCCTTCTTTGGCCAATCACTAAGTTTGTTCTTTAGGTTTCATGCCATATTTGAAAATGAATGTGCATTTTATTACCTATAATTTGACATCCATGGGGACATCATTGGTCACTTGGTCTCTTGAACCTTGTTGAACCTCACACCTTTGAACCATGAGAGTACATCAGTTTAATGGTTTAATAGTTTGGGCAGTCCTATCGACTCCTTGGTTCAATTGACTCCTTGGTTCAATCGGCTCCTTGGTTTAATCAGTTAAACCATCTCTTCAAACTTGTCTCTGTAATATTTCACTTCCTTCCTTCAATCGAAGCTTCCTTTCAAATTTTGAAATTCCTTGAACCTTTGAACCTTTGAACTTTAAACCATTTTGGTTTAAGGTTTAATGGTTCATTCTCTTTCTTTGAATCTTTTGGTCCTTCCAACTTTTTGGATCCTTTTCTTTTCTATTGAACTTGTTGAACCTTTGAACTTTGAACTCTTTTGGTTCAAGGTTCAATGGTTTAATGGTTCATTCATTGATCTTCAAATCCTTTGTTGTTATAAGTCTCTCAAACTTTATTAAACTCATTGAACCTTTAAACTTTGAACTCTTTTGGTTCAAGGTTCAATGGTTCAATCTCTCTTCTTTGAATTCTCCTTTTGTTTAAGTCCTTTACAGCCGTTTGAACTTTTTAAATCAGTTAAACTTTGAACTTGTCAAAGCACTTAACTCTTTTAAGTCTGTTGATGTCATTGAACCTTTGAACCCATTGAATCTTTAAACCTTTGGAGGTAGGGTTCAATGGTTCAATGGTTTATTCCATTTGTTTAAAGCCTACCAATGGACCTTTTGGTTGAACCTTGACATTGAACCAACCTTGAAATTGCCTAAGTGTTTGGAAGTTGTTCCTTTGTGAGAGCTTGCCTATTAAAGTTGTTGAACCCGTTGAACCTACGAGTCCCTTGATTGAAAATGCTTAAATAATTGAAGAAATTAGATGCTCAAGACATTTTTGAAAAAGGAAAGAGAGTACTTTGGGCCTATAGGACCGAAATAGTTGATATGTTGTCCCCAAAAACAAGTGATAGATTTTGGGAACAATAATTTGGATATTATGAATGTAACCTAAAATCCACATGTAGAACATGTCAAGGATATGATATAAAGAAAATAACTCATCTAGGTTAAATTTAGCTTCACATTATTTTTCCTCCTATCAATATCTACATGAAATTTAACTTCATGATTTCTTATAACATCTTGCTTGGTCGATGTTTGACTCATCGTATGAAAGTAGTTTCATAATCCACATGCCAATGTATTAAATTACACCATAATAGAGATATTTATAATATTAAAGGAGACATGAACCCTTGAAATTTCAAACAATTCTAAGAACATGGCATCTTTAAAATTCTTACCTTTGAACCATTGCCTAGTATCCCATTTAGGCAATCCCAACTCTTAAATTATCCCATCAATTCCACTCATGGTTATAATGGTCACCTTAAATTGATTGGGAAAAATACACCTAACTATATACATATAATATTTCTAAATTTTATTGATTACTGCCACTTTGTATCTTGTAGGAACCCATTGAGTCTCAATATCTCTAAGTGTACACCTTAAGTGGTGCACTAGGAAAGGGGTGGGTAGACCATTGGTGATTCATAAGATTTTTTTCCCTTTTTTCACTTTCCATCTACACACTTATCTCCTAAAACCATTTACCCTAAGCCTATTCTTCTTTGTTGTACCCATTATAAACTTTTGTCATATCATTATCCTCCCTATTATTTCCTTAACCCCCTTTTGCTAGTTGACTCTACTAGGTCAACCATGTATAGTTTTTAGCCTCTAATTATTATACAAGCTTAACTAGGTTGACCTTGTAATGTTTATTTATATTTTTTACTTGGAGTTTTGTTAGCCCTTTGGTCAACCTGGCTCAAGACCCAATGATTTATATCTTGAAAACATATAGCGTCAACCCCATATAATTGACATATTCATAAGGATTTAGGTCAAGATCTACTTAAATAGACAAGTTCATTTCTAACCATTTGATAATATAGAAGTGAAGAAGAATAAGTGTGAACTAACATTTGATTATTAACCATTCTACTTGAGGAATAAAGCTTAAGGTTCCATACTTTCTTTGGAGAGATAGATATTGTCTTATGGAGAAGTATTTTAGGTGCATAGATAGGTTATGTATCCTATATCTGATTTGTCTTTATTATCCTTACATAACACAACAATCTATTGTGAAACACCTTGGCCAAGGGAGAGATTGAGGCTCGATGGGTTCATCTTCAAGGTAAGTATTCTTAACTTTATTTCTCCTTTATGAGAGTAGATAGATAATGAAGTCATGCTTCTATTTCATGCATTAGGATTCCATACACATTAATGTGAGTATATGTCTTCTATGAATGTTTAATTTAGTTTATTTTATTTCTAACCCCCACTTCTTGCTACAAGCTTTGGTGTGTAATAGATTATATTTACTTTCTTTTTTATTAGAATAGAGTGAACATTAAACCTAGGAATCTTTTAGGGTTGTTTCATGATTGTGTTAGATTGCAGGCTTTGGAACTCTTCTTAGCATGTTATATTGTGATAAGTTATCCTCTAGTCAGGTCTAGTAGATCCCAATATTAGTCATGCTCATGCTTAACAAATGTATTCCCAATTAGATGTGTAGGTATGATCTATCTTCTCCAAGCCAAGATTAGTTTATAGACATGATGAGTTTATGATTTCATACACTAACCTACTAGATTATGATGGTGATGAGCTAGATGAGATTATCCTCAATATCAAAACCTCTAATATATCCCCTCATATTATCACCTAATTTCCTCTCTTTTTTCAACCTCGATCACGTCAACCACCTATCAATGATATACTTGTTGTCATAACCAAGACAAGAAATTATATCCATCATACATCTTATGATGAAAATCATACCTATATAAACCATTGACTTGTATACACCTGAATATGATGATGACTATGCTTTAGATGACTCATTTTTAGCTAAAATTGTCCAAGCTAGAAATGCCAATTTTTTTAAATATCACTCTTCTTTATTTCAATATTTTCATTCATCTTTTAACATTCATTCCTTTATAGTACTTAATACTAATCTTCTTCCTATTTTTTATAGGGTAAAGATGAAGCACTCATATGGTACATCTCTAGTTATAATAGAGCCCCTCAAGAATATGCTCATAGATCATGCCATGATAGGCCCTTATCACTTTATTAGATACTAAGATATTTACAATTTGATTAATTTAGAGATGATAGCTACTATTATTAAACCTATTGAATGACCAACCTCACCTCTAGATGAGCCTAGTCCTATTTTGGCTCCCACTTTACTTTCAAATGATCCTAATCCTCTTTTGGCTCTTATTTTACCTTCATATGAGCCTAGTCCAATTTTTGTTCCATCCCTTCCTTTCATTAGTGATGGCCTTTTTCCTTTGTCACATCTTGATCCTATGCCCACTCAATGGGCTAATTAGCCTTATTGTGATATCCATAAAGTTACTGATCATTGGAAAAAAGATTTCTAGTTATATCAACAATCCCTCACTCTTCTTATTTATACAGCTAATAAGCCACTAAAGCCTATTAAAAACATATATATTACTTATATGAGATAGATAACCACGCCTCTACTCATTTCCATAAACTTAGGCAATATATTGACACATTACATCCAATCATTGCTCAAACCAAAGATAAGGCTATACCTCTTCCTAAGCTATTACCAAAGTGTATCCCCAAATATGGGGAGGTGTACTATATTTGGAATTAGTGTGGTTCATATATTAATGATCATTTTCATAGTCTACAATAACACCTTTGTGACCACCCTCATTTGACACCTACATCAGTCATTCCTCCTTCCACATGTTGTACATGTATGAAGGCTCCTCTTTCTCACCCCACATATATTATTCCCATTAAAACATATATTCGTTTCCTTGATTATCCTATGCATGAGATCCACCATGATCATGATTCTTCATTAGCTACACCTACATTTTTAATTGAGGATATTTTAAAGGAATTATTTGCATAAATTTTTGTAAAGATTGATAAAACTCTAGCTGTCATTAGAATCTAGCTTCATAGAGATGTTTTGGATGTCATGGATAATATTTGTGGTCAGATTTATCTATATTTTTGAGAATGACATGGTGTTATTTCACATGTTTATATGTTATTATTTTGGATTGTATTTTTGATCCATTTGTATATATCTTATACACTTGACTATGTGTTAAATTTGGTTTCACATCTTTAATTTACATGGATCATTATTTTATGCTTTATGTGTTTTAAATGGTTTTATTTATTTTCACCTTTATTATGGATTCTTATCATTCATTTCATGATTGGAAAATTATATGTATACATTCACTTATTTCATGAATTTTTTTTGTACAATGATTATTTGCTATCTTATCTCACTCAAAAACTAGATAATTATTATTTTGACTTGGTTATACAAACCTTGATTCCCTTAGTAATCTCTCTTTACCATATGATTATCTAGAAAACAAGACTTCTCATTGTACTACTATTTACCAATATAATTTTATCTCTTTTTATTTATTTATTATCATTTCCCATACTAAGCATATAAATGATTGAAACTTGAGGTTACATATTAGTTCATAGGTAAGCCTAAGTGTTTAGTTAGTCATATATTTAGATATTTAGCCTCCTTTAAACCAAAGTCTAAATATCATTTTTGCATATCACTTGTATCACTCATGTTGGTTATTATAAATCTATATGGAGGATGAATCATAAAATTCATAAAAAATTTAAAAGCTAAATCATTTAAATAAAAGATAATGATTCAAAAAGGAAACATACAAATTCAAAAGTCTAATCACACTAAAAGATGTGATTCATAACACATATCCTATTTCTAATCAAATACTAAAATATATATTTGGCCTCATGATAGAGTCAAGGTACATTGGGGTGTATAAATCTAGTATATTAGGATAGGAGAATTTAAAAAATATAAGTTCTACCTACTTTCTCAAACAAGTACCCAATCTTCACAGTAGACTGATGGCTTTGTAAGAGGTCCCAAGGAATGGGAAACATGTCATGAGAAGGTAGGCCCATTTTGATTTTATTGTTTGTATAACCTTCATGAGTTAATCTTAGTATCTCACCTATTTTCCTATATATCTTTGTGCTTATTGTGAGTAGGTATCCTTTGTATTTTGATGGTAATTAGACTTTTAGTCTCCCCCTTTTGTACCTAGTATGCATCACATTTCCTAAGGTCTTCTCATAGATGCTTATGTCTTTCTTTTTACATTCCCTATTTCATTAAAACATTCCTAATATTTCCCCTTGATAAATATTTATTTATTAGTTGATCATTACCCCTAGAATTTTCCTTTGTGATTTGCAATGTAAGACCATGAATAGGACTAGGATCTCATCACAAGTTACCATAATAAAACATTTCCTTATTACCATTCACCTCATTGGTGTTCCCCTTGTGAGTTTCAGTATAAGACCATGGATAATATTAGGCCCTCTTCATAAATTACTAAATTTTAAAGCATCTTTCAAATCATTCCCATAGTTATTTTCACCTGACTTGTGTTTCCTTTGTGAGTTGTAGTGAAAGACCATGGATAGGATCAGGCCCTCCTCACAAAATATTCCAATAACTAGTTCATATTTTAACCATATCACAATACAATTACATGCTTTAAATTTTAGATAATTTGGGTTTGATTATGAGTTACACATCATTTACATACTTCCCATCTTGATTTTTTATGTCTCATGCTTAATTTATAAGTCCATCACTTTTATATTTTGATTGCGTGTATGTTTAAAACCATTTTATTGAATCTCTTATAATTCCCATATTTAATTAGTATGATTAATTTGATCTCCAGTTACATTTTGTTTTTAATTTCATACTTCCTAGCTTGATTTAGTATGATTGATTAACTTTATTGTTTGTTTATTTTTATACCATTGGTTTTCATGTGTCTTCCATTTTATTATAGATTTGCATACTTATGAATGTGATATAGTTTCATTTTTTATTTTTTTAAATTGGTGCAAACATTTTACATGGTTTGAAAATATTTTAAACCTTTTTTACCACTTTGGTTTATTATATTTATTCATCTTTTGTTTTTACACATACCATTTTTCTTTTTTTATTTTTAACCATGCATGTGTATCACATAATTATAGAAAAGAAAATATACATCACATATTTCCCATAGGTTATAAAACAAAAGTAAAATAAATATGCTAGAACGAAAATATATCCATGCATCCAAATCCAAGAATAACTCATAAGATCAATGAACTATATATATATATATATATATATATATATATATATATATATATATATATATATATATAATGTGTTTTATATAATACATGTACAAAATACAATAACTACAACTCTAAGTTTATGCTCCATCCTATCTATCATGTGGCCTACCCATGCTACCCATGGAAGCCTATGACAAACCCATCTGAATGGTATGTTATAAAGAGGTAATCCAGGATATCAAGCTAATAACCTATCTATATAGGTTGGCCACCTAGGCTTATACCTATCTAAGCTAGATTTTAGTCACCATGTGCATGGTTCACTCCTATGCTAATGCATACTAGTCTTGAGCCTCTCCAACTCCTAAATTGGTAGGATCATATGATGATAACACCCCATGAAAGATATCATGATAAGCAACCATAATCAAGGATGCCTATTTGACCTCCTCTATAATAAGATCTACAAAACTAGAAACTAAATATACATCAGATCACACACAAACACACACATATCTCAAATCATATATCTATTATAAAAAATAACTTATTTAGTGATCTATATTAAAAAATTAAAATTAAATCAAAACATTTCTCACTAGTGTTAGCATCACCGATCATAGTATTACCATCTAATCACCTACCAATCACCTCCTCTATCAGCTATCTTCACACCAATGTAAAACTAAAATGCACCACCCAAGCCCACCATATTCCTTTCCTTAATTGCATCTCTATAGAATAAATATGTCCTACCATCACTATAGGATCATTTTATGTAATAGCCAACACTTGTGTCTCCTCATGTCGATAATGTCTCTATTTCTAGTGAGCTTGTGATGACCATTATTACCTCTATTATGGTCTTTGATACACTCCCACATACCCTACATCCACATCCATCACATCATCTCCTACAAGCCTCATTACCCCTACTATCATGCATGAATATCCCATGGCCTATCTTCCCAAGGCCTAATCACTAGTATCTCAATAAGTACCCCTATACCTCCTCTCCCTCTAGACTCTCTAACACACCATGTTTAATAAACATGCACTACTAGAGGGGTCACTAGCTATGGAATTCCTAACTATCTGGGTACATGATCCACTAGATGAGGCTCCACCCACAAAGTGATGTGTCCCATGATTTTCACACATGCCAAATTTGTAGCAACAATGTCCCAACTCAGACATAAAGAATCTATGTGAGTGTATGACTACCATATAATCTAACCTCATATGATAATTTATAAAATTGGAATATGTGGAATGACCTATGTTATATGGTCTTGTATCCATTAAAACACCTAAGGAAACCTATCATCAATCACATGGGGTAACCCAACTAGCTGATACATAGGGAATCTCTCATATATCCATTCATGTAGTAGAGTAATAGGTCCCATCATCTTCTATCCTTGAGTCAATAACCCATACATGTCATGCATGAGCTAGACCCAAATGATAGAACTAAGATCATATAAAGCTCCTTGATCCAAAATTGACTAGCACAAGGCTATCATGTATAATGGTATCTTGCCATCTAACTTGTGACACAACACTTGTGTTATCACAAGGCCTATCATAGCCTTATAAATATCTAGAATGGTCATAAGATAAACATCAAAAAAACTATCATGTAACCTAGTATATATCCTATTTGAGCTTGTTTCCCATTGAGCTAAGGCTTGTCTCTCATTCTTTGACTCTATTGTATCAAAAATCACTAGTGTCCCATCTATAAGAAGTCCAAAAAATGCATGGACATCCTCCAAGGTGATAGCCACCTCTATGGTATCCCCCTCTACCTCTCATCAAAATTGTTTGTCAATTATTCCCATGATCTTAGTAACATGACAACAAGATCAACACTCAATGGGATCCATATCATCTCCATAATCCCTCGAAAGCCTAAGGTGACTAGTAAAGCTCTATCCATGTCCAAAAATTACTTTAATAATTTTGGTAACTATGATGCATCCACTAAGCACCAAAATCTCTATAAAATATCAAACAATAGATAATATATTAGATCTCGATGTCATAATAATTAAATACATTCTTATACATTCTATTTTTTTTACAAATTAACTACTTCATCAACTTATAAGATCTAGTCTTGTAATATTACCCCTTTTATTACATAATCGACCTATTTAATACTAAACCAACCCTATCATGTTATTTCCATACTGCATTGGACCACTATTATGTTATCAACCTTTTCATTTTAGACACTACCAGCTTGTTTGACACTAAATCAGCCATTTTCTAGCTTTAATTACTATATTGGCCCTCTGGTACATAGTCAGCCTCATTTAGTAAACATAATCAACCACACAATACAAAGTGCATCAACTAGAGGGTACTATGTTGACCATCTTCTTATTTCCAACTAGATCAGCCCACTACTATATAGTTGACCATATCTAATGATACTATATTGGCACACTATTATGAATTCAGCCCACTAGTTTTATCTCACCTTGAAAACTGAGTTGACAAGGCCAATTCTATTTTTAGTTTATGGTGAATTTTTGGCCATTTACCATAAATGTCTTAGGCATTTATTGGTTTGATCTTTTCCTACCCAATACCCTTTTCTACCCTTCATCTATCTAAAAATTTCCTAGGGTCAATTTTGGTGTCTATATTTTTCTTATCATCTAATTTTCTATATTTAGTTTAATTTAAATTAAATTTTAAAAAAAAATTGAAATTAATATTTTTTTACCTACGTTGCACCTGTTGTGGCTATTATGCATCCTCTATGTTGTAGCTGTCATCTCCTCACAATGGTCACTCTCTAGGCTCAAAATGGGTCTCTTAGAGCAATATTTTCTTAGAGTAGTAAACTAAAAAATGAGTTGATTTTCACCTTATTTATATTTACTATTCAAAATTATTTACCTGTCAAATATTTACCATCAGATTCTATTTTTCAGCCATATCTTTGTTTCTAATAGCTCTTTTTCTAAACTATGAGATGTTATGTAATCCTGACATTATAGAGAATATTTTCACATATTACATCTATATTTTGTAATTTTTTTTATTTTTTGATAATTTTTATAGGTTTGCCTAATGTTCCCTACATTGGACACCTTCACATTTATTTCACTCCATTCCTTATCTACAACACTAAGGTAAGTATAGGTATGTATTTCTGAATCTTTTCCTTTAATTTATCTTATTCTCTTCTTACTACAATTTATTTAGCTTCAACATTATGTGTTGTTATGTTTTTTTCCCAAAGCATCATCCCATGTTACACCTACATGACATGTGATGAGTTTAAAGTGGGGCATATGTATACACATAATATTTTAAAATTTTATCAATTAATGATGCTTTCTCTCTTGAATGAACCCATTAAGTCTCAGTCTCTTTGAGTTCATGCCTTAAAGGGCACATCGAGAAAGGGGTAGACAAAAAATTCATGCTTCACAAGATTTTTTTCCCCTATACTACCACTTATTATCTACATAAACTTCTCCCATAAACTTAAATAATAGTTGACACCTCCATTAAACACTCCTCCAAATAATTCACTACCTTATTTATCCCATACCTAAGATAAAAAACCCTTTTTGATATTTATCAAACAATGTTAACTTGGGATGACCTTATTTCAAATTTATATTAGCATGTTATGTATCTAGGTCAACCTTGGTGGACCCAAACTAGGACCTAAATTGATTTTATCAATTAATGATATAAGGTCGAATGGGGCTGACCCTATAAATGAAAAATTTGTAAAGGTTTAGGGTTAGATTCAACTATATTTACACATCCATTTCTACCATTTATGAGGAAGATAAGAAGAATAATATCATATTATTCATCTACAAATCCACTATTCTACTTGAGGAGCATTGTTTAGGGTTCTAATACTACACTTGGAGATATAGATCTTGTCTTGTTGATAAGCCTTTTTAATACATAGAGAAGTTGTGTATCCTAGAGCTAACTTATCCTTATTATCCTTACATACCAAAATATCCTCTTGTGAAGCACCTTGTCCAAGGGAAATATTGAGGACCGATGGGTTCCTATTCAAAGGTAAGTATTCATAACTTTTTCCTCATTTGTTAAAGTATATATATTTGCATTTGTACTCTCTCCCATGCATTATTATTTACTATAGATAGGATTAAGTATAAATATTTTATGCATTTTTACTTTTTATTTTTATTATCCCCACTTTATACCACAAGATTTTATGACCACTAGATTATATTTTACTTTACTTTGCATATAGTTATTGAATATATAAGTATATTTCATGGTGTTGCTTGACTAGAGGATTTGAAACCCTCTATAATGATATTATTATGGTAAGCGACCCACTAGTTAGGTATAAAAAATTTGAATTGGTCATGACCCTAATTGTCTAAATGTACCAACAAGTGGAAGTATAAGTGTTACTTATCTTCTTTGATCTAGGATTTATTTATAGATCCACTGCATTTTCCCTTGTATACAACCCCCTTGTATATATTTTTATATGAATATTGAATCAAAAGTGTCAAAGGATTGTGAGTTTAAAGATAAATCCTCACAACCTATGATAAGTATTATATCTAAAGTGACCATTCTAGATCAAACAATTATTATGATGTCCATAGATGTGTTCCAAAATAAAATTCAAGCTTTAATTCTTGAAGTTACATTAATTTAAAATAAGCTTGCACTTGTAAATATTTTCAAGTATGATAATCTAAATTCTATATTTTTGTCTCCATATAAAACTCATGGTTCACAAAAATTTTGATCTCAAGTATGGCTTAAGAAGAAAAACAAATATCAAATATATGGATCAAAAGGTTCACACATGCTCAATAAGACTCCAAGTGAAATTCTAAGGAACATGATTCAAAATAAGTTGACCACTTTGTCTCCTATGCATCCTCTAAAGATATTCATGTACTATTGTGCCTATCATATAATGCATGGACATAATATGGATAAGTGTTGGGATTTAAAAAGTAGAATAAAATATCTTAGTGGTAGTGGTGACCTTACATTAGATACATATATTAAAACATTACCAGACTTGAATAAATCTCATATAATTCATACACCTCAAATTATGGTTATATATTCTGGGAGACATTTATATAAGGAATAATTACATTAGGAACAATTATTGAAAGCACAATTATTAAAAAGAGTGGTTATTAAAGGATAAGTTACAAAAAAAAGGATTCTAAAAACAAAAGCGTGCCAATGAAATAAGTGCTTAACAAAGAATTTAAAAAGAAATATATACCCAAGAATAATAATCTTAAAAGCATGTTTTTCAAGGGTAAACTATGAAGTTTTCATTATATCTAAAACCCCAAGCACAAACTTACTAAGGCACTGATCAATGACAAGAGATAGGCAAAGAAATCATCTTATTACATCAAGAGGTAGTTCTTACAATAGACTCAACTAAAATTTCAATAGCTACTATATCAACTAAAATTTCAACTGAGAAAGCTAGCCTTCTTGGGTTTCTCTCTAACTGAAGATAAATGGGGATATGTTTTGAATCATAACACTCACCAAATTAATGTGTTTAGAATGAAACTTCTCAAATATATTAGATATGAAATTGAATATTTGTAGAATATCTATTCACCTAAGTAATTCATTAGATCTATTTAGTTGTCGATGACTCTTTATCTAAAACATGTTCCACTATATTTCACATTCAACATACTTTGGATCAATTCAATGCTAATATAGAGAGAGCATTCTTAAGGTTAATGGATGAAACACTTGGTAAGAATAATGATTATGTTATATTTGATCATGAATACATGACTGTTACTGTTTCAAGATAGAAATCATATTCAAAACAAGAACATAAATAAGTGTTCAAGAAATGTTATCAAATTATTCTATGGTCACAACAAAGGTGCATGATACTAATAAAGAGGAATAAGAGGGACAACATAGCATATTCGTTAAATAAATTCCATAATATGGTATGATTGATGATTAATATCCTATTATAAATACTAAATATGATTAGAATGCAATATCTACATTACAACATGATGATGGGAAAATAATTGATCACTATGATGCATATGATACATGATCTACAAGGGAACATCCATTGATTGGCTCATTTTTTAGATGAAACATAATATATTGTACATATATTCTTAATTAATGCTATATTTATTATTTCCCTCTATTATTTTATCTTTACATACATGTGTGAATATTCCCTTTCATTAATCATACTTATATCCCTTCCATTTATTATGGTTGTGGTTTTTTCTTTCACTTGGCCCTTTCTTTTTTATTGTTTATCCTGATTTGGAAATTTATGACATTTATCATATGATGATGCATCATTTAAAATAGTCTCATCCTAGTATACATTCATTGTAGCATACTATTTTCTCACTTCTACATATTGATTATCTATACTTATGTCTTACATCGAGTATAAATGATCACATAAATTTATGCCTACATATCATGACATGAGCATATACACTAATTTTTAGCCACTTGGGGCATGCTTCCTCTTACCTCCACATACTCTCTTGAGTTATGGTTTCATGATTCACATATATAATGGGGGCTTGCTACTTTCCTTCATTTGATATTTATTTTTTAATCTATTTGGTGCCTATTATGCCTTGACATATGCTATCGATTGTTCTGACCCCTTAATTATTATATTTTTTAAGGCTTACCTCTTGGACTTGCTTGACTAGATAATTTTGTGTCTAAATATTCAAAAATACAAAATAATAAAAAAAAATATATAAAAATAAAAAATATGTAAGTATGTATGATATGTATTAATAACATATATTTATCATTTATGTTTATCATATTATGGTAGATTACACATCTTTTTTCATTTACACATGCATTTAATGGTATAAATGAGTGAGTTGTAGGACATACATGTTTAATTTGACATGGAAATTAAGACGTGGGACATGCCTACACATAGGGGTATGCTTCTTATATTAGGGGCATGCCTACACTAAGGGCATCTCTATGGTACATTTACTCAAGTTAAAAATTTATATGACCATTTCATTGATTATATTGAGTTACTTATATTGGTTACATATTTCTAATCCTTAATATAATTATAGTGTTATATGGATACTATAATTTACCATGTATGATGATGACATACATTGATAGTGTAAACTAATTTTCTTATTATATACACCTTGTTATTATTACATGTTGTATTATATGCCCATTGTGTGACTAGTATGTTTTACATTGCATGCCTTCGTTCAAGCTTAATTTTGAATTTTGCATGGTGTGATACTTGAGTGTGTATTAAAATTTATATGGATCTTTACTTGTTTGATATTGATTGATCATTATGTGGCATTACATGTTAATTGAGGGTACTATGTGTGACTCTTCTTTTTTGTGAGATTGAGTGATATTGTGTGTGTTTTTATTGTATATGTCATGACCATGAAATTATGTGCATATGTGTGGATACATATATAATTTTATACTGATATTATGGTGTTGTGATCCATATCACACATCTTCTACTTATGTGGGGTGCCATAATCCCTCATGCATGTTCTTGCATGGCTTATTATTCACTGCACAAGTATTTTGATGACTACTATTGCATGCATAATTACTATATCTATCTTGAAATGACACTTTTATGACTTATGATACATGTTATTTATATGCTTTGATAATTTAATCATTATATGGAGATATATTATTCTCATGTTAGCACATGTTTTACACGTTTACATCTTTTTATATAACATGATGTGTATAACTCTTTTATTTTGAGATGAGTAATTCACATACTACATCCCTCACATCAATATGTGGCATCCTAGTGTGATTTTCATAGATATTTAAGCCTCCACACATAGATAATTTAAAATTTTGGACATAGTACATAATTCATATGATTTATTCTAGGCCAAATTATTAGATTAGTTCAGTTTATGAAAGAAATATGTAGAAATTGAGATGGATGTGGGGGAATATTAAATTCATATGTAGAAATTTTAATGATAAACAAGTGGTAAATTACAAATATTTTATAAGCATGATTACCAAATTACATGGATAATATGGAACTAGTTATTAGGTTTATTAGATTGGAGGCAGAGTGACATATATATTTATGACACTCTATATCATATTAGTATAGTTGGATAAAATTTTAGGGAATGTATGTTGTTCATGCATGAATTTTATATTTTCATGATGGTAATGAATGTGATATTCTAAATCTAAATTATGTCTATAGTAGTTGATTTATTCTATTCAAATTTACATACAATCCTAGTATAGGGTTCCACCTTTACATATGAACCCAAGATAGGGATATAAATTTTTCATCTTGAACCTATTATAGTTTAAAATAAAAAAATGAGTTTGGGGGAATTCATATTCCAAACCAATGGTTTTACACAATATCACTCACCTTGGGGTGTGAATACCCAAGTCTCCAATACTTCATAAGGAAACACAATTCACTTACTTACATGTGTATTCCTTCCTTGATTTGAGAATTTCAAATGTTTCATTGATATAATTCACTTCAAATTTAATATAATATATGGAAAATGATTGTTGTAAGTTTCATTTTATGTTTTCATGAAACAAGGTAGACACTCATACCCTTCTCCTAAAGAGATAGTGCCCTAAGGTACTCCATATCTTTATCTTTTTACTCTAACATTATATATACTAAAATAAAAAGGGGGGATTTGTAGACACATAAATATGGTACTAAACAATTAACAATTTTAGTCTTGGAACAGTTTTAACATAAAAAACTTGTGCATACATATATGACTCTTTTCCACACACCTTATTATCCATTCATTTATCTACAAACCTGACCTACCTAATATTCTATTAGTATCTTTAAAATAAATCTTAGTCTATGCCTAATTAAAAAATTATCTCAATTAGATTTTCTTATAATCATTAGATTACCATTCCTAGGATGAATCTAGTTACAATTAGATGAATCTAGCTACCATATTCATCCATATGTATTAGATCTATCTGTGTGCCTTTTAATGATCATTTTCTTGAATTTTAATCTTTCTTATGGGTTAAACCATATGTTTTTCATGCCAATGGTAGAATAAGTTAACTAAATATTCACATATTTAAACACATGATTCATAATCCTATTTTCATCTAGCACTCACTTAAGAAATTAATATTACACTCAAGAATATATCTGCACATTTAGAATAATGACATTAAATATTCTAAATTAAAAACCTATAAAATAAGTAGGCCCTAGCTAAGTTTAAAACACGTAAACCCATGTAAATTTTGATTATTATGAAGTGTCAAAATATAAGTTACGTGTTGTGTCTGTATACACATAATAATTTTCACTATATCATTTATTGATGATTTCTCTTGCAGTGGCTTTTCAATGCATCAATGTCCATAAGTGCATGCCCTTAGAGGGTGTACCTAGAATGGGTTGATAAAGTCTCATGGTTATTTGAAATATATATTTATATTCTACCCTAATCACACCATTACTACTCTTGGTCTAGCCTCCTCTAAGTGGTTATCTATCTATCCATTTTATATTCTTCTTATTTAGATTTACTAGCTTCCCTATATCCTATAACACTAGCTTGGATAGTTATCATATGTTTTGTTCCTTTATCATTCATGTATTGTATTGGCCTACATGATATATTTTTGTGTGTTTTTAACATTTATACTATATCTACTTGGTTGATATTAACTTTTTCAACTGACATCTTCCAACTATATCAGTCAGACCGATACCATTAACTTAGAGTTCATGATTATTTTTGGGTATTGGAAATCTATATATAAGGGTCAAAATTCAATCATATCATATCATATCACATTAATATGCTCTAATTTCACATGAATTTCTTCCATGAGGAATTATTGGGAGAGTTAGTGGCTTAAAATATTATCTTAAGGAGTCTTATTTTATAGTGTCATTAAAGCTCAATAGGATGAGTCATTTGGAGTTTATAATTGAGGATATTTAGGTCTTCATCCAACCATTTAAGGTATTTAACCTAAATCAATCTCTCATAAAGATAAAATTGATCCAAGATGGAGAATGAAGCATCAATGCATCTACCCAAAGGTAATTATTTCTATCCCTATACTCTTTCATTTATGTAATTAGTAGATTAGACATTTCTTGTTGCTTTGTAAGTGAATGTATGTGTATTTATTTAAACCTAAATTTGGATAAGGGGATATATCCTACCTTGGTAGTATAAAATGGTTGAAAATATAGAAATTAAAATGCACAAGGTGATAATTAGATCTACAACAAGCCATTTGGGTGTTAAACTCATAAATAAACATACATTGAATTTTTTATGTCAAGTATAGTCTGAATATAGAAAGTACAACTAAACTATACATGGAAATTTAAAAAAATAATATACTTATTTTTTTTTGATGTTAACATAATGATGGAATTGGAACAATTAGGAAAAAAGTTAGAACATAGTTCTAGAATACTCATCAAATTTTGAGTCTAACAATTATGGTGCTCTAGACACTAATATTATCCTAGGATAGTTGTATTGACACTACTTTTTGGGTTTGATGCAAGTGTCATGTAAAAAATATTTGTTGAATAGGGATATGACCCATTGGATGATTTTGGGTTTAATTTCATCTTTACTCTAGTTCATTTAGATATGGGTCATGTATTATAGATCCTCATGAATTTGAAAAACCCTAACTCTTCATATATGCACCTAAAATTTCTTGCTTCATTACAGTCAACTAATATTCTTATTAGTCGACACTAATTTCACTTAACCTATTTTATTCCGATAATTTATATAATCCCTATCTAAAATAACTAATAGCCCAAAAATACCCATTTCATTCATATATCCCACATACCTTTACCCCTTCCTAAAACCAATTAATTTCCTTTTTAAGCCCTTAAGAGATCCTATTACCTACTAACCTACCCCATAAACCAACTTGAAAATTCAAAATTCATATTTATTCACCTACCACCCTAGCCATTCCTACATCATTAGTCACCTAATCCTTCTCTAATCCCCAACTAACCTTCCTCTAATCATCATTAATTCCTAAAGAGAGTTATAGAACTCTCCAAATCCAGAACTCTCTTTAACCTAGCCCCCTCTTTAGAAACCTCTAACTCTAGAGGTTTTCAAGGAATTTAATATTCCTTGGATAATATCTATCCATTATATATTCTCATCCAATTTTCAATCTTAGCCCTTGATCTTCCCTCCCTTCCTCTATTTAAGTAACCCTTGTCCTCCATTGAAGGCCATCTACCAAGCTGATATTAAATCCATACTAAAATCAATCCTTGCATCTTCATCAATAATATAACATCAAACAAAATCACTTTGTCAATCTAAGTCTAAGGTATCTATTTAAATCCTCTTGTCCTTTCTATTTTTTTAATCATGATGTGAAGCACTTAGGATTTAGAATTTAGATGTATGATTAAATGTTTCAATCATCTAAATGCATTTAGATTCTAATGGATTTATCATCTTATTTAGTAGTTAATATTTGAGTTTGGAATTTGCATTGTTAAATATATAGTGAGCTTAAATTTCACCTAAATTTTGGTGACCATAGTGGGAGATCCCTCCCAAACTAAAAATTTGGCCTCCTAAACATGTTTTTTCTAACCTGAAGGTTCAATTAATCAAGAAATCTCAAAGTTTTTGAAAATTTTGTGTATAGGTCTTAGTCATAGGTTTGTACTAATAGTTGTAACATTGTTTAGGATAGTTGTGATATTGTCCTTATGATTAGAAACTTTGCACTAACTATTAATTATTTTGAAATAATTTATCCCATCAATAATACCATGACTTGATGGTTGTGGATTTGTCAAGCCAATCATGATTTTGTTAATCCGAGTCATAACTTTGTATGATCATCTATTTTAATTGTACATGATTTTAAATTTTGACAATATTGCCATTTATGACTCAATTTTGTCAATAGACTCATGCTATTTTCAAACCAAGTCATGATTTTGTAAACTGCTAATGGGTTTGTGCCATAGGTTTGTTTTTTATAATCTTGTGACTTACCCACTCATGAAATTTACCTAATAGTCGTGGGATTGGGCCTATGAATAGTGGTATTGAAATATTCCATAAAACCATCAATTTATTGACTATTTTAGGGCCCATTATGACATTTCATGATTCTTAGAGAGGATTTTTGACATCATACAATTTTCCATCTAAAGTTTTTAGGGTATTCTTGCTTTAAATTTATAATTATTATCTAACCCCTAGTTTTGTGTCAAGGTTTTATATTTGTGTGGTTTATGTGCTTTACAAGGATAACAAGAAGGCTAAGGTAGGAAGGATTGATCATAGATAGATACAAACATATGTCCTTACACCTTTTACATACCTTGACAAACTAAAACTCATGACATTTCTAGACTTGCAAGATTGCCATGGTGAATCACAATATTGTATCCTTAATCATGACTTTATCATTATGAGTTGATTCTATTTAAAACATTCTCATCTATGATATTATAAAATATATTTAAAAAACTAAAAATTTCTCATCTTTTTAAACATTCTGGAAGCTGCTCAATTTTGGTTAAACTATTGCCTTGGTCAAAATTTTGGAAACATCATAAACTTCAAACTATAGTTTATCATTCCATCATCTAGATATAGTCATTTTAGGCATTTACAAAAATTTATTACCTATCACTTTATTTTTTTGGGTTCATATCATAATCATATTTTTTTTCAATTTCTCACAATATCATGACTCTTGATTTATTTATAGTTATGACTTTATCATTCCTAGTAACAATTTTGTGGTTTACGATAAAACCATGATTATCATTCTATAGTCATTAGCAATATTTACTATCTTAGTAAAGTGTTTGTCTAAATAGTCATGTTTTTATATTTGACCATCATAGTTAGCTGTCTTTAATAAAACTACCACTCGTGAGTTGTAGTTCTATCTTGTAAGTTGCAGTTTTACACTGAGAAGTTGTGATTTTGCATTAAAATTTTTGTCTTTTTAAGAGTGAATTTTTTGAGTCAATTTTTGTGAATTTTAAATCACTCCAAGCCTCCCATAAATCCCAAATTTCCTTTATTATTGAGAGGCTCCACCCCTCAACCTACCCTGTACCTCAATAAGGAGTGCACTAGGGGCACTACCCTCGAACCTCACAAGGGGATCTACCCCTTAACCATGCAAGGGGTATTACCCCTAAACCCCACAAGGGGAACTACCCCTTGACCCTAATAGGGGTTTCTACCCCTAGATCCCAATGTTTTGTCCCACTCACCCACAAATAAATTATATATCCAAACCACAATTTTTCTAGGGTGTTTTATTAAGGCATATTTAACCAACATCTTGTTTATTATAGGGGTCATTGTGCTAACATCATTTTACAGGTCATATTTTGGGTCTAACCTTTGGTTTTGTAGGATACCCCTCAAGAGTGATTTGTCTAAACTACTAATCTTTTTGTTTTAGGACCCCCTTCTTGAGTTCCATATCAAACTATTAATCATGTGCATGCAAGCTATTAGTCAAAGACCCACTTTAGTACTTTTTGCATCATTTTTAATCATATTTTTATGTGTATATATATATTTTTAATTTCTCCTTGTATATACTTGTTTGTGTCAACTTATAAATAATCATTGTATTGTGCCTCTCACATAGGTAATTAAATCAACTAATTAATCATATCATGTGTTTTGCCTATTTATTAATCTCTTCCCCTCTAGGATAGCACATGATGTGGAATTTACACCCACACATAGGCTTAGTATATATGGGTTAATGTCTTTGATTTCATCACCATGCACTAACCAAAATCTATGTTTCGATGAAGTATAAAATTTAGGGACAGTTGTTGTTAGGCTAAGCAGTGGACCTCATACAGGTCATCCGTGAAGGGGAAGAGTTAATTCTATAAACTATGAATTAGACATCACCTTATATAGACTTGGGCCCCAATATAACTTCATGTATATAGGTATAACCTTTGGTTTTTTAGGATACCCCTCAAGAGTGATTTGTCTAAACTACTAATCTTTTTGTTTTAGGACCCCCCTCTTGAGTTCCATATCAAACTACTAATCGTGTGCATGCAAGCTACTAGTCAAAGACCCACTTTGGTAATTTTTGCATCATTTTAATCATTTTGTCTTATATATAATTTTTAATCATATTTTTGTGTGTATATATATATTTTAAATTTCTCCTTGTATATACTTGTTTATGTCAACTTATAAATAATCATTATATTGTGCCTCTCACATAGGTAATTAAATCAACAAATTAATCATATCATGTGTTTTGCCTATTTATTAACCTCTTCCCCTCTAGGATAGCACATGATGTGGAATTTACACCCACACATAGGCTTAGTATATATGGGTTAGTGTCTTTGATTTCATCACCATGCACTAACCAAAATCTATGTTTTGATGAAGTATAAAATTTAGGGACAGTTGTTGTTAGGCTAAGCAGATGACCTCATATAGGTCATCCATGAAGGGGAAGAGTCAATTATATAAACTCAAAATTATACATAACCCTATATATATTTGGGCCCCAATGTACCTTCATGTATATAGGGGTTACACTTATAAACCTTATGAATACAAAGCATAGGACCTTTTAGCCATAATAGGTGTATAATTATAGGATTTAGTATCAACTTCAAAGTAGCCATCATGTGTGAGCAAGGTTGATAGGGTTAAGTTGATATCATAACAAACCACTAGCCTATAGCCTCGCATATGAAGCCATTAGATGGTACAGACATCAGGTTACACACCCTTGAGTTTACTAATCATAAGTTGTGTCTTGCTTATTTGGGTGTATGTTGTGCTAAACCCATATTGTTTATGAGATGAGTCAGTATTTTACCTATCTAAGTCCTTTACACATATCATCTTGTATATCCTTATAACATCTCATTCATAGTCATCCTTTGTATATATCCTATTCATGATCCTTGTCATCCTATCATTGTACATATTATCTTTATCCCATCTTATCTTGTGTAGTCATACCTACTTATCATAAGTCATACCCCCATCTTACCTTGTACACATCATCTTGTACACCCCATCACATATTTAAATCAAATCTTGTATATACTTGTCTCACCCATTTTTATATAATTTTATTCCTTATACATCCTTTTAGTCCCATCTTATCTTACTCACCTACATTTTCTCTTACACATCCATTTCCCATTTCCCATCTTGTTTTCATCCCATCCTAGCCTAACCATATCCACTTATCATTTGTCATACCCCCTATCACCTTCATCTTATTTTTACAATCCTTTTTATCATCATCACCATCTTGATTTAATTCCTAGTCATATCCACCCAATCCTAGTCACATCTTGTGTATCCTATCCTCATCCTCTTGTACATAATTTATTCTCTTGTACATTCTACTAGACTCCCATATTAGTCACATCCACTCATCATCCTAGTCACACCTTATCATAATACTACCTCTCCCATAATCAATCACACTTCACTTTGAACTTTCCTTATCCATAAATCACACCATAGTCTTAATCATTCTCATATCATATTATATCCTAAGTTCACCTCATCCATAGTCCTAATCATCCCCATACCATCTTGTCTCATTATCTCATTACCTTGTATATCCTTATTTTACCTTCTTATACATAATTTTCTCTCATGTACATCCTTTTAATCACATCTTATCACTAGACCCATACATCATTAGTCATTCCCTAATCATATCTTAATCATACCTCATCATCCACATATTATATTAAATATATACCCAATCACTTGTCTTTACCTTGCCTTCATCACCCATCTAGTCATCACCTCATCTTATCCTAGTTGGATTCTAGGTCACATATGGGTCTAAACCATTCACCTTTCATTGCCCTTTTATCATTTCATTATCAAACTTATCCTTATTCCATTATCCTCATCATATTCATCACCTAATCCTATCCCATCCCATCTTGAGAAAATCAGTCTAAGTTTTTGAGCTAGTCTTATCATCTACATCATTCTACCATCCTACTCCACTATCATTTATCCTTGGGTCAAATAATCATACTTATTCAATATAGTTTTAGCATCTTATCACTTTTTTAGTTTTAATCTAGCAAATCCATCATTCTAATTTAGTGTAATTATCTTGCCTTATTCATTAATAACACCCATCATATTGTCCTCTTACTAGTTTTGAATATTAAGCAGCCATCATATATTTAAACCTTTTTGTTAGCTTGACAACTAGGCATTGTTAACAAGTTGTTAGCACCTATTGCACTATCAGTTTGAAATCTGATCATAGTCCTTAATCCATTAGTCTATCTCATTTATATCATTACTTATCATACTATATCAGTCATTTTGATCTATTTTATTCAAGAACCTTGTCTAATCCTTATCCTACCTAAATCATCTATCATATATAAACCATCACCATGGAGCTAGACCCTACCTTCATCGACCAATACATAGCTACCCATAAGGATAAGATCCTCTTAAATTTCATTATGATGGGTATACCACTTGTCAAAGGTGTTTATCCCCTTAATCTCATTTCACCTCTTGTATAAGCCCCATCATATGAATCCCATACCAATCCTCCATCCGCTATCCATAAATCACCATCTACACATTCCCATACTAGCAAAGGGAATCAAATCTTGGCCACCTCAAATCCATCAACCTAATCATATCCATTACCATCTAATCATAAGTCTAATGCTTCAACATCCAAATCACAAAGAAAGGTGGGTCCTTATACTCCCCTTCACATATCATTGGAAGCCCTTTTCAAACAACTTATCACTGCTAACATGATGGTATATCCACCTATCTAACATATTGATCCTACTAAGCACAAGCCCTCTTGGTATAAAGATAATCAATATTATCATATCACCAAACTTACGGGCATACCATTAATTTATGTTGACCTTTCTAAGATTTTATCCAGGACCTCATTAACCATGGTGATATAGTAATTGATGATGAACTAGATACATCCACATCCCTAGGTGAACAAAAATAAGAATGACAAGATTACCTTCTCAATCATGATCAAGCTCTTCCCTTTACAAACCAAGGTTAAGAAACCACACCCATCCTACATGATCCTCTCATCCTTAAAAAATCCTCCATCACAAATGAGTTTATTCCATATGAGCCTAGTCTCTCCATCTCTAATAAGTCCCTCCATGCATCTATCATTAAACTTATCATTCATCCATCATCTCCCTCTTACCCATCACCTCAAATACCCCTTATTAAGAGATCAATAGTGGACAATGCATCTTAAAATAGAAGAATCATATCTTGTGCATCAAATTTAGCTTGAAATTCAACATCTAAGGTCTTATCTTCCGTATCATCATGTTCAACACCATATCCAAATTAGATCCCTCATCAAAAATTGCATCCCTTATTGATGTTGACAATGCTTATATTTTAGAGGATACCTATAATACAGATACCTCTAATTCATTACCAGACATATCTTTTGATTTTATTATAGATGATGACATCATCAATGAGTTCTTGCAAGATTTATTTATCAAATATTATAAGAGTGAGTCTAATCATCCTTTGGATGCATCTACTACAATTAGTCCAATTGAGATTTTCTTTGATGTCAAAACTAGGTCTCTTGAGAACCCTTATAAAGACTATGTTTATCCATCACCATTCATTGAGATCATCATGCCCTCACCAACATCTTCATCCATCATGGGCCCTTTTCTCCCCATCAAAAATTATTTAATCACTTCCCTCCATAAGGACAAATAAGATCATGCATCATTGGACCCTTCCTTAAGAAATATAATGTGTGTCACTAATATGAAGGTCTAAGACCATATTCCATAAAACAATCATAATAATAAAGACATATTTGATCCCCTCAATAAAAATCAAGAAGAATCAAATCATCAGCCCAATCCAAAAACATCTCCCCCTAGTGAGGCTTGTAAATTGGCACTAGGGACCCATCAAAGTCAAAATAATCAATCAATATCACTTGGTGAAGCCTAAAATCAGACACCAAGGTCTAGTCAAAATCAAATCCAGTCAAATGTTCAAAATCATATGGCTAATCATCTGTCAAATAATTAGATTAGAGATGAACCACATTTTTTAAAGTGTCTTAGATCTCCTATAGTCTTTTATTTCATGGCACCAATCAAATGAAGAATGTCCAATACCTCCAACAATGTATGCAACTACTCCATCACCCATCACACCATCCTATCCCAAACCCACAATCACATAAAGTCTTATCAAAATCCGTTAAAATCCATACCTCACATCACTCTCCTAAGAAACATTATCTCTCATAGGGGCAATGAATACACTTGGTCTAGATATTTAAAGGGGTCGTAATCAAGAATCATTGAAAGTAACACATACCCCAATATATCTAGCAATAATGACAACATGATCCTACCATCACACATTCCCAGAATAGGTGTTGGCTAAATGATCAATCAAGTGTCTACACCTTACATCTCACCTATCAAATAATAACTCAAGATGCCCAATAAAGTCAAAAGTCAAAATTAAAAAAAAAACATTCATCCAATGGTGAAAACCAATCTTCTAACACCTTAGGTAAGTACCATGTGAAAACCTATTTATGGCATCATGGTAAAATATTCTATTATTTATATTTTTCCTCAACACTTAGGGGCAAATCCATGTATTCCATATCTTCATCCATCCTTCCCACTTATCACATCCCTCATCAACCTTGCACATATCACCCATCCTTATCTATCTTATCCCTTGGTCCACATCATTTATTTCATCCTATCTCTTCTTCCTTCCTATCTTGACCTTTGTAAGGAAGCAAAAGGTGTATTGATAAATGTACAAAAACCATCTTGGCATATCCTCCAATGGACACTTGGGAAAATAACCATTTGGTCCCTTCATGATGTGGTTATTGGCTATCCTTAGTCCATTAATCCTTGATCCCCATCATCATCATCATCATCATCCTTTATCATCCCATCCATATATCCCTCCATCCTTCTCCTAGTTTCTAGGATTGGTATTCCCTTTTATAGTAACCCCTTCTGTACAATGTATATACATATCCTAAAAATAACTAAAAACTAAAATATTCCACAAAAAACCTAAAAATCATAAAATTTTAAAAATCCAAAAATAGTCCATTATTTCTTTTCTTATTCCTAATCCCCTAGTCTCATCCATCTCCATTCATCTCATATTGTCCCATCTTTTGGATACCAAATTTAGTCTTGGAACTAACTTAGAGTGGTCACCCATCTCCCCATATCTTCCTCATCCTATTGGCCATGTCTTATAATCATACAACATGTTTTCAAAAACTTTAATCTATCACCCATCACTTCTTATCAATTCCTTTTCACACCTAGCACCCATCAAATCACCTTGTTGCTAGTGTGGAAGGTACTTGATCTCATTACTATCCTATCATTGCCTCTTCACACCTATCACCCATCAAATCATTTCCTTGATAGTATGAAAGGTATTTGATCCCATCATATTCCTCTTACTAGATTGGATTCTTAAAGCATCTTATTTATTGGTAATCCTTGGTCATCATTTTTATAAATCACCGTTATTGGCCACTTTTTGATTTGATTTCTAGTATTCAAAGACCTTCTCTCATCCTCCATCATTCTATCTTAAAATAGGGGAAACATCTTATCTTAATACTAATCATCATCATCCTATACAAATCCAAATCCATCCTCCATCCCTATCACATCATGATTATCTTTATCCAATCCATCACCTAGTCACTCATCCCATCATTAGACAAGATATTGTGACATTACATGTAGATATTTATCTATTGTTTGTCTTCTATTTGTCTATTGTTTGTTTTGTGTCATGTATATATCTTATTTGTTCTATGTTTTGTTTGCATAATGTCTTTTTTGTCTATTGGGGAATGAATAAGGATGATATGAGGACACCATAAGTAACCTTGAGGATGCAGAGTTTACTATTTTCCCTTGTACTTTAGCATGAATTCCCTCTTGGTCATACTTATATAATGGAGCATCTTGTCAGGTGATATATTTTTGGATTACTCAAACTATGATGATCCTTATGATATTTTTGATGGATTTATCTCATCATCCTTCTCCCCATCACAACCCATCTGACTAACATCTAATCTTTTATCCTTATCTCATCATCATCACTTTCTAATAATTAATCATCATCATCATCATCCCCTAATTATAGCTACATTAGCCTGAGGTCTTTTTAGACTATGTAGGTAAAACTTGGCCATGTTTCAATGTCTAATGATAGATTGGTCACTATCTCTATCATCCATCCTCATACCCTAGTCTTTTGATCACTCAATCACATAATTTCTTCTCTCTTATCCTTTTCATAATATTTATCTACTTTAGCTTTGAGCTACACCCATCATTAATATTGTCAAGTCATTATCTAATATTTGGTCTATATCTCTCTCTTACATGTGTCCTTACTTGGTATACATCTAAAGATCATGGCCTTTAATCCTATCATTATTTTGTTATAGTTGATTCCCCCTTGGGATGTGTCTACAACCATGACACCCATCATATTTCCTCCCTATGCATGTGTTCTTACTAGGGGCATTGATATCAATTTGTAACTCATTGATCAACATCAATATATCTTCTTCATATTCTATCCCACATATGACATCCCATCATCTCACCTATCCATCTCATCCCACCCATCATCTATTATTTTGAGTGGCCATCTAGCTCATTCTTCCCCACATGTCCCTTCAAGGGGGCATCATATTCACTAACATAATCTACTAAAATTCATCTATGACATGCTTTTTTTTTTGAAATACCATTACTCCCTCTACTTAATTTACTCACAATGCACTTTCAAATAAGAGAAAAATGTATGCACCTAAAATTTATTTCTTCATTACAATTGACTAATATTTCAATTAGTTGACACTAATTTCACTTAACCTATTTTATCTAACTAATTTATATACTCCCTAGCCAAAATAAATAATAGCCCAATAATCTCCACTACATTATTATATCCCACATACCATTATCCCATCCTAAAAACAATTAATTTCCATATTAATCCCTTAATAGATCATATTACCTACTAACCTACCTCTTAAACCAACTTGAAAAATTAAAATTCATATTTATTCACCTACCACCCTAGCCATTCCTACATCCCTAATCACCTAATCCTTCTCTAATCCCCATTTAACCTTACTCTAATCATATTTAAATCCTAAACAATTTTATATAACTCTCCAAATCTATAACTCTCTCTAACCTAACTACCTTCTCTAGAAACCTCTAACTCTAGAGGTTTCTAACGAATTTAGTATTCCTTGGATAATCTCTATCTATTAAATATTCTCATCTAAGTTTCAATCTTAGCCATTGATCTTCCCTCCCTTCCTATATTTAAGAAACCATTCTCCTCCATGGAAGGCCATATACCAAGATAATATCAAATCCATGCCAAAATAAATCCTTGCATTTTCATCAATAATCTAACATCAAGCAACATCACCTTGTCAATATGAGTCTAAGATATCTATTTCAATCCTCTTGTCCTTTCTATTTTATTTAATCATGATGTGAATCACTTAAGATTTAGAGTATAAATGAAGGATTGAATGTTTCATTCATATAAATGAATTTAGATTCTAATGGATTTATCATCTTACTTAGTTGATATTTGAGTTTGAAATTTGCATTATTCAATCCATAGTGAGCTCAAATTCCACCTATACTTCATCTTCATGGTGACCTAGGGGAAAAATGGGTTAATGTGCATATAATGTCAAGATGACCCCAAAGAACTTGATATTAGTGGACATTTCCTAAATATATAATACTTTATAAGAGGTCCTCAGGCTCATGTAGTTCTCCCCTATGTGTTGGCTTATGTATGAATCACATAATATGTGGAAAATAAGTACAACAATGACCTAGCTTGTAACTTGATAAATTAGTTTCTTCAGTTGATCCTTTAGTACTTCAGACATATATATGTTGTACTTATGAATAGTATGTAAATAAGGAATATTTGTTCAATTGAATGATTGATATAGTGTTTTTAATAAGTTACCTTTGTCTCTTTGGTATTTTACTAGGTCTTGTAAGTTAATAATAAATGAGGGTTGATCTTGTATTTATATCAATCCATTTGGAGTAATATCTCTCATTAAATCACTTAATTCAACCATTACGATATGTTTCATTTGTAAGTTAGATGACTTTAAGGCAATGGACACTTATGTCAGGTTATTACAGTAAAATCAACATTAGTGTTTATCTTACACATTATTTTCTAAGCATCATGAAAGTAGGTATAGGTTCAAAACTTATAATGATGGAAGATAAGTACATTTTAAACATCTAAGCAAGATAGAAGACTTGAGTCATTAACATAATATTGGTTAGACTAAGATATATAAGCCAATGGGAATAAGATAGAGCAAATTAAAGACTTGTAGCAGTGGGAAAGGTCTAGAACTAATAGGAAAAACTAAGGCATGAGTTTTTCAAGTGTAAAAGAATGAGGTAATATATAATCCATAAGTATCATCTACATTTCTCCCCTTTAATCTAGTAATGAAATTACTAGTTTAAAGGAAAATAATGCATACCTAGGTGTATATAACACATCTTGTCTTTATGTGTCCCCAACTTGACTACTTTTCTAGGGACTAAATTACAATCAAGATCATGTTGCAATATATAACCAATGCATATAATCAAGGTTGAAATTAATGTAAATAGATTGAAATTGAAATAACAAGTTTTAGTACACATGTGTGTCAATGTAACTATCTTGCCTATTAGAAAGTTAATTTGAAAAATATGTATCATTGAAGGTTATAAAAATAAGATTAACAAAAATATAGATAAATATTTAAAGCACATATATACAAAGAGATAGAGATATATAGATATAGAGGTCCATGCCCCCAATGTTGGAGCAAAAGTGACTTGCCACCTAATAATTGAGATTAGCTCAACTATGCAACCCAATGATACTTAAAACTTGGTGAGGCTAGATGATACAATCAAGTCCAACTTGAAAACTTAGCAAAAATGAGTGATTTGATTATTTCAACCATACCAAAAAGAAAACCAACTGCTTTATTCAATTGGCTCAATAAAGATTGTAAATGTTTGTGGGGTATCAGTACAAAACTTATGTGTTGTGGTAACAGTCCATAAAAAAGTTTTAGAATATGAAACTGATTTGAATTTTGAAATATTAGGTACACATTGCATAACATATGCATCTTAGATATGTCTCATGGTGAAACTATAAATAAAAATGGTACCAATGTATAGAATTCTGCCATAACTGTGAATCAAAATCATATAGTTATATGCTTTGGCCAATTTAGAAAACTAATTAAGTGTGGATAACATGCTTTGAAATCATGCCCCCACTTTATATGGAGAAATATGAAAAATAATAAAAGTACCAATGTGGAGAAAATGTTTCCAAAACATGCCCCATTATAATATAGAGATGCTAAATACTGAATAGTTGCATAGAACATACTTCCAAAACATGCCCCCACTAAATTAGATAATTGTGCCAAATGTGTATAAATGTGGAGACCATTCTTCCAAAGCATGCCCCCACTGAATCTAAAAAATGTGAATATGTGGAAGCCATGCCTATATGACGTTCCGCCACTAAATTTGAAAACTAATGTATCATTTACTGAATGAGTGTGGATAACATCATTCCAAAGCATACCCCCATTAAATTTGGAAACTATACCAATTGTGGAAAACATTCCTATATTAAATTTACCCACTAATATGCCCCCCTTTGAGGTGAAGGAAATATAGGAACTGGTTATTGCCTCACCTCAAAAGGATAAGACTGTAATGCCCAAAATTTACATTATAGACACACATAAAATTGCACCATTTTTTCTAAGACTTTAATGACACACCAAATCATATGCACACAAAGATAGTGACACTAACATGGCATATAACTCAAGCAATCAGAATAATACAATGCCACTACAAAGTTATGGTCCAACTAGTTATGCTTCAATCTATTACATAAAGTAAAGTGTATGAAGAATCAAGGCTCAAATACAACCTGGATTAGTTACTAGTGATTCAAGTGTTAGTATTATATCCCAAGGTGAATCTCAAATGATTATAAGGCATGCACAGACACTTAAGGCTAGACATGTTTCAATTCTCTTCATAAATTCACCAAGTACTCCACAACCAAGTAGAAGATAAACTTTATAAATTACAATTTCATAAATAGGGAAGGATCACATCATAATTATGTTAAAAATCACAATATAGATTTATGAATAATAACAATCACATGAATAATTGAGTCAATTCCATAGTTAACATGTTAGATTTACTCCCAAGACCACAAAGGTTCAACACGACTAAATAGGCTACAAAATGGCACTAGAATAAATAACCAGACAAGGTTTACACTATTATAAAATAATGATTAAAATTTATATGATAACATCACCACAACATAAGTATTATTTCAGAACATGGATAACTGAAATGAAGGAAAACAATACTAAACCAAACAACACTTAACAATATTTTCTATCATTCCTATAAAATAATAATAAATAGGGTTCAAGGAGGACTCACTAAAAATATTAAATGGATCTAAAACCAAATAATAAAATTTATATGTGAACATGAAATTAAAAATGAGAGGTTATAAATTTCATCTTCAAGAAACATTGAACTGGATGATTGTTACAACACCCATTCTGGAGCAACTTTGCAAATTAAAACCATAACACCATAAAATTTCTAAATAAATCTTATTTGGAAAGGGGTCACTAAAAATAGAAAATGGAAATAAAATATAAAAATAAAGTCTCCTACATTGATATGAAGGTAAAAATATTACAAAATAGTATTTTTTTCTAAATGAACCCATTTCTAACCATTTGTTAGACATCAATTCTAGAGTACATTCGCTAGAGAATCATCAAGGTAAAAGGGATTTTATCTATGAAAATATCTTGGAATCAAGATACCATTTTGGCTCAGATGAGCTAAAAAAAATATTGTGGTACCATAAACTAACTATATTAGCTATCAATAATTTTTGTAGAGTTTCATATTCAATTTTAGACCACTTTAGCTATTTTAAAAACTTGATTCTTAAAGGAAAACTAAAGTCTAAAAAATGAAAAAGCATTTCACCACTAAGAAAAAAATTTAGTGAATTAGATTCTTAAACTTGTGAAAACATTTGATTAATTGTGCTAGGATTGCAAAGAGTTTATTAAGGCCACCCAAGAGGGAAACACTAACAGTATATCTTGAGGGAGTGGAATGTTTACTTATAGTTTTAGTTGTCTAAAATGAATTGTACTATAGTTTGTTTGACACATGGTCGATCTACATAACTTATTAACTTGGTTCATTTATTAAGAGTTTAAAATTTAAGGAAGTTGATGAAATATGTTATGCTCAATTCTAATATTTTTTAGATAGTTAAAGCCTTCACTAATTCACTATGAACTATGCGTATACAATAAATCCAAATCCATAATCTTAGATCTATTACTAGTTATAGTTATAAAGTTGTGTCATTATGATTAAGGAACTTTTATTATGTAAATTAGTTAATATAAGTATATAGTTTTATAAATTGGACTCTACATAAGAATGTTATTGCTATAATGACATAACATCATGACAACACCAATAATTCATAAGATTCAAAAGACTATCAATTTACAAAATGACTAAGAACTCTTTTATTTTAAAACAAGATTCATTAATTTCATTTCAACAACTAAATGATAGCATTAAAAGTATATAAAATACTCTAGATACATACACCTCTATGTGTATACACTTAAACATTACATCAAGTATTTAAAAACCATCTAATGTCTACCACCACTTATGGGTTTGGATTACCACTACTTCATCACAAATCATGGAGAATAAGAAGGAAATTTTAATAATCTATTTTATACTTTAACAACACAACATATATTAATTTCTTGTATTCTAACAACTATTGGGATCTACCACCCTATACTATGACATAGTCAATGAATGGGTCAGCTTACATTGAGAAAGAGATTAATCCCTCCTAAATAATTTATTTTTCCAAATTAATAGACAAATTAAATAAACATTTAAACAAAAAAACATAACATATTATGATAACTCACATACTAAGAAACAAGAAAGGTTGATCTTAACAAAATGAAAGTTATTAAATTGGTACCCAAACTCATCATCACAACAATATAGATAATTACCTAATACAATAACAACAAAATATCCTAGTAAATGCAAAAAATCAATCACACTATCATGAAAATACTACCATAACAAAAATATTTGTACAAATATTACAAGAACACAAGATTCTTGAGCACCCCTCTAGGTGTGAACAAGAAAATAAATGGATCTTTTACATTGATTTCCATTCTCAAGTTTATAAAATCACAAGACACGTAAGCTAACTCATCTCCTACCTATTAAGGTTAGACCCAATTTTAACATCATTCCCAAGGTCCCCTCAAGTGAACTAAACCATCAAATCCTTAAACTAAGGTATTGTTACTAAGATCTATGTATTTGTATAGTTAAAAATTAGAATACAATTTTTAATAAAAGAAGAATTTTCAATCTAAATCTATTAGGCTATGTTGAAGATGTATTTTATCAGGTGAATAATCCCCATAAATTAAGTCTATTACAAATGGTAATAAAAAAAGAACCAATCTCATATTCTCTACACAAAAGTGGTTATGTGTTTTAATTTCAATATATAACCTCATATTGAAATAAGTATACACTATTATATGTATACAAGTATGCATCCACATTCAAATATCCATTCCGCATCAAAAGATATTTAATACTTTAATTCTACATTTATATATATTGAAATCTAAATCTTGACAATATTAATGAAATGGAATCGATAATAGACCTATAAGTATAGGCTTTACATGTGTCTCAATACACACAGACACACACACACACACACACGCACACGCACACGCACACGCACACGCGTGCGCGCGCACACACACACACACACACACACACACACACACACACACACACACACACACACACACACACACACACACACACACACACACACACACACACACACGTGTTGTGTGTGTGTGTGTGTGTGTGTGTGTGTGTGTGTGTGTGTGTGTGTGTGTGTGTGTGTGTGTGTGTGTGTGTGTGTGTGTGTGTGTGTGTGTGTGTGTGTGTGTGTGTGTCTGTGTGTGTGTGTGTGTGTGTGTGTAAAATGATGATTCTTGGTTGTAAAATGACAAATTGGCTGAGTCTTACTGTAGTCCAAAGTATCCCATCCCTAACAAGATCATGGATAACTAAGCCTATGAAGGAGGAGGCCTAAGGCCAAATCAACAAGGTACTCTTGAGCCCATTTCTATGACTAGATATAAATGAACTTATGATATCACATTTAAACTACTTGGGGTTAACCCCACATATCTTATTCATGTTCCAATGCCAAAAGCTAGTGATGATGATGCTAAAAATAAAGTAGAGTTTGATCATATCATCTATTAAGACCTTTCAAACACTAACCTATTTAACCCATTATTACCTTTACACTTGTAATATGACATTCTACACTTCCAATTTATCATCTTCAACTAATAGACTAGGCCAATAAGAATCTATGGTACCTTTAGATGAGTTTGAGAATGATGAGGCCTTTTGTGATTTTTTGGGCCTTAGAGACAACATTCCATTTAGAGACCACAAAAAAGGGTTATCTATCAAATTAGATCTTGTAGCCTATTTTGGAGAGTGGGTGAACACCCTTAGCCAAAAAAATAAAAAAAACATTGAGGTCCCAAATTGAAAACCTCTTTGAGGAAATTTTCAACTAGTGTAAAAGTAAAGAGAAAGGCCAATATTTTGGTGAAAACTTGTTTTAGGCACTATTATATGGGGATGTTCACCTTTCCTCAAATGAAGCTCAAGAGACCACCAATAGTGAACTTGTTTTTGAGTTTGAGTTTAGTATAGAGGAATAATATGTATTTGATCAAATTTTTGAGAATGTCCTAAAACATTATTTACATGGCCATTACTACCTTTAGAAGATTCAAATTCATCCTATTTAGGAGATCTTAAAGAACTAGTTTGACTAGAGAACTTTTCCATTATAGTCCAACTCACATCATTGCTAACTATTCTATAATATGGCTTGACTCTTCTAGTAGAAGATGATATGAAAGTCAACATCATGACTCCAGATGACCTAAAGTGGATAAAATTATTCACATCCCTAATTAAGGAGGAACATGAAATATTTATATCCCTTTTTAGGGAATGATTTGACATATTTACATGGGACTACTCAGACATATTAGGTTTAAACCTCACCTTGGTTGTACATGACCTTGTTATGTATCTTGATGCCAAACCCATGAAATATAAATTGCACAAGATGCATCCTCACATTTATATGTTAGTTAAGAAAGAGTTTGAAAAAATATTAGAAGTGAGATGCATCTGACCAATCAACTATTCAGAGTGGATCTCAAACATTGTTCTTGTTAGTAAAAATCTAGAAGGGATTAGAATCTACACTAATTTTAGAGACATCAATAAAGCCTATCCCAAGTATTAATTTCCTCTATCAAATATCAACATGGTATTTGAATCCATATATAAGTATGAAGTTTTGTCCCTCATAAATGGCTTTTTAGGATATAACTAGATCAAGATTACACCAAAATACCAAAACAAGATAGCATTCACCACTTTGTGGGGAATGTTTTGCTATCAAGTTATGTTGTTTGTCCTCAATAATGTTGGGGAAACATATCAAAGAGCTATGAAAATTATATTTCATGACATGATACATGATATTTTTGAATATTATGTCAACAAGATATTGGGTAAATAAAAGACTCGTGCAGAGCTTTCAATTATACTATGATGGATATTCAAAAGACTTCATGAGTACAAGGTTTCAATTAATCCTAAAAAGTGTATCTTTAGTGTCACTTCCATAAAAAATTTAGGATTCATTTTCTCTCATTGGGTAATTGAAGTTGATCCTATCAAGGTAAAAGCCATTACACAAATGCTACCACCTTCCACTTTGAAGCAAATTCATAGTTTACAAGGTAAAATCTAGTCTATCAGATGATTTATTTTGTAGTTGGCTGATAAATACCACCCCTTTAGTCATTTATTGAATAAAGGAATTACATTTATTTGGTATGAATAATTTCAAAATGTCTTTGAGCATCTAAATGAATATCTTGACAATATGTTGATTTTATTAACACCAATGCTAGGGAAGCCATTTTTTCTATACCTATCTACTAGTGATAATGCCCTGGGGGCACTTTTAACTCAACATGATAAAAATGGGAAAGAAATTTTTGTGTAATATTTAATAGGTACAATGTTAGGTACAATGTTAGTTTTTCATTACGCAATGCCGTCTCCAATGCGCGCACTGCCAAAAATTTTGAAATCGGGGAATGACTGTCTGGTGGTCAAAGCGGCTATGGCTTCTAAAGCAGCTATGGCCTCTAAATCAGCATGCAAGGGGAGGGATCTAAATGACCCTAAAGAGACTACTCCTGCGGGTGGAGGAAAGTTTCTGGCTGGGTGTTTTGCCAACGCTACTAGATCAGGGTTTGAAGCAGGGGGAAGATCTTTCGCAGATGTGGCTGCATTCGAAGAAAATCTTCATGAAGATGTGCCTCGTGCATTATCTAGGCCATCCCATGCACTACCAATAAGTGCTCTAAAACCCACTAAGGTAAATCTAGATCTAGAAATAGTAGACGTAATCTTTGAAAGGGTAGAAATTTTTTCTTCTCAAGCTGCTATTTTTCATTTTCAAGGTTTTTGGCCCTCTCTAGTTGATTTACATGGATGGATATCCAAGAATTGGTTGCCACTTACTGAAGACAGTGTTGAAATCTTCCCCTACATAAAAGGATTCTTTATTACTATCTTCCAAAGTCCTGAGGATAGAAGGATAATCTTGAGCAACAGTGATTTTTTATGGCAGGGTAAATATCCTCTCATGGCCAAATGGTGGCATAAGGATTTTAATCCGCTTACGGAAACCTTTAACAAGTTTTCGATCTGGGTTCAGCTCCCAAATCTACCAATACATCTTTGGCACGAATTGGTTTTTGAAACCATCGGGAATGCTATAGGAGACTTTTTATTTGTGGATAAAAATACTTCGGTTGGTTACCATTCGACCTGTGCTCACTTTATGGTTGAGATGGATGTTTCAAAGGGCCTACCAGAGGTGATTTGCCTGGACTCCCCAAGGGGAACTTGGACACAAATGTTGGATTTTGAGGGTGTACCTTTTCGGTGTAGAAGATGTCACCAGATGGGTCATTTGGTTACTCGTTGTTTGGTTGGGATTTCAAAGTCCAGAAGACCACCTTCTTGGTGGGACGATGCTTCCTCTGAACATTATATAGCTAAACAACCTATGGAAGATTTGGCTAATTCTGAGAATGAAGATAGCATCCATTCTGAGCTGATGATTGAGGAGGAGTCGCCGGTGAAAGATTCCATAGATGGTCCTGTGGAGACTGGGATTAATAATCTTTCAAAGCTAGTTGTTGTGGAGGCTTTGGTTTCTCCCCCTGTTTTGGAGGATCCACCTAGTAGCCAGAATTTGGTTGGTGTTCTTAAGGATATTGCTGAGTCATCTATATCCCATGGGCTTAATGGATCACCGTCTTCTGAGGTATGGATGACAGAGGCAGCTAAGGTAGAGGATGGATGGACTGCTGTGAAGAGGAAGAAGTCTAAGCCTTTGGTCCCCCCTCTAGATATGAATCTTCATTCGTGTAAAAGGTAATTTAATATTTTTTGAAGGTTGTAGGATGCGGTTCCTGTCTGTTGATGGTCCATTTAGTGTAGTGTCAGCGGATACATCTGGTCTTTTTTGTTGTTTTCAGGTTCCTATTTAACTTGGTTGGTTTGTACCTATTTTGGTGTTTTTTGAACTTCTTTGGGCTTTAAGGTTTATCTTTTTTGTTGTAAAGGGTTTCGGGGTCCCTTCAAAACCTGCTTTTACCATAATCTAAAACATAAGTATATGAAAATAGAAAAAACATGTTTATTTATGGTCTTTGTATCCTAGAAGATGCATCATTACATTCTTAATAACAAGACCATAATAATTGCCAAAGTATATCCACTCAAGTATCTATTATCAAACATATATTTACAAGTATGCATGGATAAATGGATCATGATACTAAGTGAGCTTGAGATTGAGTATGCCAATCAAAAATCCATAAAAGGATAAGTACTTATAGACTAGATTGTTGAATCTCCCCTTTTAGATACTGAATGACTCACTTTTGCATTCTTAGATGAGTCTATAATGACCATCATAGAAAAACCTTTTGAGGAGGAGCACTAGAAGTTGTATTTTGATGGGTCTTTCACATCTCATGGATTATGATTAACCCTATTATTTATTACACCATAGGGGGGTCTCATTCCCAAACCATTCTATATACAATGTTATTATAATAATAACATAGTTGAATATGAATAACTCATTGGAGGGATTTGTTAAGAATTAAAATGGAACATTCTAAAACTTATGGTTCATGGTGATTCTTAGTTAATCATCGATCATGTTATAGACCACTTTGAAGCCAAATATGATAAGTTAGTACCATATAAGGCCATGATGGACATTCTCAAATAACAAGTTTCCCACATAAAGTTTGAACATATACCTCAAGATAGTAACATAATAGTAGATGCCATGGCTACCATTAGTTCTTTGATCCACAACATATAAAATGTAAAATATTATCAATTCTTTGTTGAACATCTTCTAGCGCTTGCTCATGAACCTTCAACCATTACAATGATCTATGATATTATTGGTCCCCTTTCTATTTTTCATTAAAAACTATATAACTACCTTCATGACCACATCTTTCCACCAGACATATCACATAAGCAATAAAAATCCTTTACACACCAATCTTCCCAATATACACTACTTGGCCCAAACCTTTACTACAAAATCTTTGATGGAACTTGTATTCATTGTTTAAATTCAAAAAAAACCACATTAAGATTGAGGTAGGTTCGTGAAGGAGTATGTGGAACCCACACCAATGGGGACATCCTTTCCAAAAAGATACTACATACTAGTTACTATTGGCCAACCATGGAAGTAGATGCATATGTTTACATCAAAAGATGTGAAAATTTTCAATGGCATGCCAATTTGATTCATGCTCTGGCCATAATACTCAAATTGATGTTCACACCATGGTTTTTTTCAACATGAGGACTTGATCTTGTTGGGAAGATTAACCCTACCTCATATGATGTCGTAAATACATCCTCACCACCACTAAGTATTTCACTAAGTGGGTTGAAGTTATACCCCTCACTTACATGACTAGAAAACAAATTTATAGATTTGTATTCAACCATCTCATCTAATGATATAGTATCCCATCTAAAATTATATATGATAATGGTGAATTATTTAAGAAAAAGGATGTCAAATCACTCTATGTCAAGTACAACATCAACCAAAAATTTTCCATTTCATATTACCCATAAGGTAATGGCCAAGTAAATTCATATAATAAAACCATTTTTAATATTCTTAATAAAATTGTCAATGATGTTTGTCACAATTGGCCCTTACAGATCTCCATGCCTCTAGGTAGATTGTACTAATTACCATACTCTAAAAGGATCCACACCATATTCCTTAGTCTATGGCACTGAGGTCATCCTTCTCATCAAATTTGAGTTACCTTCTCTACGTATCCCTTTGAAGCACATCCTAAATGATAAATATTACAAATAGCTCACCTGTAAGATTTAGAGTTACTAGACAAAAAATGCATGGCTACTATAAATAGCCTTCAAGTATATCATAATTGGTTACATGGTTAGTATAAGTAGTGGGTAAAACATATAGAGTTTAATCTTGGTGATTTATCCTCAAATAAAACTAGAAGAACACCATGATTGATAAAAATAAGAAGGGAAAGTTCAAGCCTAATTAGATAGGCCCTTATGCCATTATTGTCAATTATGGATATGGAACATATAGGTTCACCACACTAGATAGAGATGCAATTGATAAGCCCATGAACATAATACACCTCAAGTTTTATTTCACTTTAGAGACCCAAGGTATTGTCTATGAGGATCATTTACATCATACCATGTCATCATCTCACCTTTCTAGTATCATTACCATTACCATTCCTACTATACCTTTCCTATTAGATAAAATTGTTTTTTCCCTTACTCCCTACCCTTTTGGACCTTAGTTTTGATCTATTAGTTCTTTGGGTACCTTCAACAAGGGGATTCAAATAAAGTTTCAATAATTGATTTAGTATTCTACATAGAGGTTATATCTTGGACCAGTATGACACTAGTTTAGCTCTAGCATTATTCATTTTTATCATGTTTTATTTCATTATAGGTTCTACTAATTATAATTTCCTTTGGGAAAATTAGTATCCTTGACCCATGCTATTTTTTCCTAATTATAACCACCTATGGGAAAATTAGGAGAAATACTTTATCATGCCTTATTCCATCACAATGCCATTCCTATTATATATTATGCAATTTTCCTATTTCATAAACTTGATACTACCAAGTTAGATCCCTCTTCTATAATGGTAGAACTACAGTGACTTGAGGTCCTAATGGGACTATGTAGGTAACACTCGATTTACATTGAGGTTAGCTCAATTACCCTTTTCTCACACTCTCACCATTTTGTGAACATACTTAAGCCATGCTCTCAATATTTTTTGAGTGGAATTATTTAGGATCTCATCATTCTCAATTGAGTTGAGATGCCTAGAAAATAACAAAAAAAAATGTTAAAAGATCCAAAAAAATCTTAAAAATCACAAAATCATGAAAATTGGCATGAAATTTCCACATGAGATATAAATCTATCAATTTTTTTTTGGGATGGGCCATCTTATTTTTTCATTTTATTTCTATACCACCATGATATTTTTCCTCCCATTTATAGGAGAACTACCTCAGCCTAAGGTTTGCATGGACTATGTAGGAAACACTTGGATACAAGGGTATCTTGTGTTAGCCTAGTTTCACCTTCCTTTCCTTTTTAACCACTTATTTTTCTTAAGGATATTGGGACTCTTAACTTTCTCATGAGTAACCACTTATAATTTAGTTTCCCCATCTTTATTTTCCTTAAGTCATACACTCACTATTTTATGAGTTTACATTATGAGGATTATGTATTCTAATTTGATACACTAATGGCCACTTGGCTTCATCTTACACTCTCACAATTTTTCAAGAAATGATTTCCAATGCTTTCATGATCGTGAACATCATCCCTCTCTTTTTATATACAACCTTGTCATTTTATGAGACCATTCCCATATTCCTATACACATCAATCATGTTTCCTTATCATCAATTTTCTTCTATCCCATATCCTAGGAGAACTACATTTGGCCTAAAGTTCATTTTGGATTTTGCATCCATGGAACTATGTAGGTAGCATCTAATTTCCTAGTGTATCTGGAGTTAGCTCGACTACCCCTTATTTTTCTTCTATTTTCCCCTTATTTTGTTTTTTTTTGTTTTATTATCTCTTATAGATTAGGGGAAATATTTTACATCTTACTTATGTGTGGTTTTTCCCTATATCCTAGGGACAACATGGTTAGTCTTTAGTTCTTACGTTATTATACTGATATTATTATTGTCTAGATTAGGGGTCACCTTATCACCAAGAGTAAAACCTATATTCCACATGCATAAACCCTTTATTTTTTATTTACACTTAACATTGTGATTAACCATTGTTTATGTTTGTTTGATTTTTTTTAATTATTTTATTCACTATTTTGTTTATTGGTTTTTTTATTCGTTCACTTATTTTTATTAGTGTTTTATTCTATTTATATTTGTTAGTGTTTTGTTTTATTGTTTGTTTGTTTACCTATTTTTTTGATTTCATTGTTGTGATTTGACTTATTATTTATGTGTTCATTGGGTGATTCCTTGTGCATTATAATTAAGTCCATCCATATTCATATGCTAACATTGTCATCATGGTTTTTGTCATTGGTTAATTATTTTTAATTATTTTTTAGATCAAGTATCAGTCATTATGCATAGTACACCTAGGTCATCATGATGTTTTATATCATAGTGCATACCATCATGCACCAAAACAAAGATAAATTTAGTTGATCTTACAAGAAATAGTACCATAATTCTTCTCCTTGTTCCTACCTAACAAATTCTTGACCTATCCAAATATTACCCAAATATAGAGTAATTAAATCATAAATGAATTTTAATCCCTACTAGTTAGGATGTGCATCTCCATATTATTAGGTAACCCAAATTCATGCCTATCCTTTGTATTGGCTTACTCTTACTCCATAAGTACAAACTTAGTATGTAAGCCCCCTTTTTTTATTTATCATGTTGGGGAAAATCATAGTGCCTATGATTATAACCACCTTTGGGAAAATCATCGTGTTTTGATCTATTTGGATGCTAATGATTATAAATTCCTTTGGAAAAATAATTATCTCTATGCAAACTATAAGGGACTTTTTCATTATGCTAATGATTATAACTACCTATGGGAAAATCATTATTTTTCACCTCACTATGCTATAATTCATATCTTTTCCTTCTTTTTAAGGGACTATTCACCGACCTTATTTACCACCTCATCCCTCAACGGGGCATCTTGGGCTCATCCATCACCTTCTAGGGCATTAGGCATTAACAAGTTTTTCATTATTTAATAATATGTTACTATTCTTATAGATTATAATGCCTTCCCAAATAGGGTTAAACTGTAGAACCCTGATTTTGGACATAATTGGCTTCCAACTAGACTTTAGATTAATTTCTACCAAATAATACAAATTAAGCCTAGGAATCATTGAATATCCCAAGTTTGTATACATATAAGAAATTAGTGCTTAGAATCATGTTGAGGCATCCCTATTTAGGGTATTGTCCTCAACATAATAGTAACTTTTCATAGATTCATCTCCAGTCACCTTGTGACCTAGTAATGTGATATTTTGGCCTTTGGACCCATTAAGTGAGGCACTTAAGCAATTCATAAAGTGATAAAATGCTATTAGAATGAATTAACTAATCAAAGAAAATTAAATTCTTAAGTAAAATTTCCATGTGTAATTAGTGAAATTGAAAATTAAAAAGAGGAAATTTCAATAAAAATGAGGTTATGATGACATCATAATCCTCAAAGTCAAGGAATTGAAAATACCTCCCTAAATGTTATAAATTCAAAAATGGAGAACCATGCTTAATAAATGTGATCTCTATCCCAAATATTAATTAAATGTCCCCTCCTTAAATCAACTAGGGTTAGTTCAAACTCAACCATAGTTAAATCTAGCTTAACTACACTTGGGTTAGAGTTATTTTGAGAAGATATAAATACAAGGCCTCACCCATTGATAAACAAGCTCTCTTCATGTAAGTTATCATGCAAAAATACATGTAAAACTTCTATTGTTATAGTGTTATCATGCCCATTTGCTAAGCCAATCCAATCCAAAGCCAAATACAACATTACCAAGGTGATAAGGAGAGATGGTGTAAGGAGCTCCACTACCAAATAATTATTGATGACATAACTGAGCATATCAATATATTACCAACATGCAACACCTTCCCTCATGGAAGATAAAATTTCTTGTTTTGCTTTCATTTGTTAGTTACTTGTATAGTTCACTAGCTCTTTAAGTGTCTAGGCTAGAGGTGTAAGCTTTTATTAGTGTATTTTGTTTTATTTTATTTCATGTTAACACCATACTAATCTCTCATTTATGTATTCATATTGATCACACATTAGATTTAAGAAATTAGCTTTCTGTCAGCTAGGGCACTAACATTAGATTAAAGACACTACCATTGATGCTTATGTCTTAATTTTGATGATTTTGTCTAGGCTCTGAATATGGATCCTTTTATAGAATAGTTATTTTAACCTATTAAATTTCATTTTCAAATTTTAGGTTATCATTTGAGATCATGTGCATAGGTTCCTAGAATCAATATTTTGATCAAAATAATAGGTCCTCTAATTTAGGCATGTCATCTTGCAAACAAGGGGTTAGTGGGCTCAATTGAATTCAATATGACCTCCAATGAGAATTTAATAAATATCCATACACTCCAAATAGGTAACTATACCAATGTATTTATTCCACTTATGTCAGCTTGTGTGTGAACAATTATGTAGTATGTTATATGTGAGTGCATCTAGTAATCTAGCTTGCAACTTGACAAATATTGATCATGGGATGATATTTAAATAACTTATACCTATAAGATGATTTATACATTGAATTATTTAGAAATAAGGAATAATTTGGAAGTATATCTTAATTTTTTAAATGATTTTCATTAGTTTAGTGTGAGCTTGAGAGGTGTTTGATTGATTTTACTAGGTAGATAATGAAGTACCCTTAATTTTTATTTATACCACAAATTTTGAATTAATCTCATCAGGGGGGGGAGGGGGTGTGTGGGCGGGTGTTAAATAAAATAAACAAGATGATCTATATGTATATTATATTTTTAATTTGATAGTTTTTAAAGGTAGGGACACACATTTCAGATTTGGGATACTAGTGTTGATGCCAATATCTTAATTTAGATGCTAGTGTCCTATAAGGTAAAAACTTGTTGAGAATATGTAACTTTTTATACAAGATGTAAATCATATTTTATGAATAATGTAGGATACAAGTTATATATCTCATTAGAGTGTTAGTGTTATACTATATGATAATCAATTAGGAAAAATGGGACAGAGAACGTGAGCCTTTTGCCAAACAAAAGGTCATAAATTGAAGGGTTGAGCCATGATTTCCATTTTTCAAGTGTATAAGACTAGTATTTCATATAAAATTATATTTTTGTATCTATATCCCCCCATACATTAATTTAGTAATTCAAAAATATGAAATTACGAGATTAAAGGAAAGAAATGTGTACCTTGCTATGTATAACATACCTTACTTTTAATTTATATATATTAATTATAATATAACATGCTATCAACTTCAGGTAATGCAAAAAAAAACTCAAACATGGATCTAAATTTTAAATAATTAAAATGATTCAAATTAAAGATAATGAGGAGAGAATACACCTATGTGTCGATGCAACCATGTTTCCCCTTAGTACTTTGCTTTGGTGATGTTGCTTCTTTATTTAAGGTTTGGAGAGAGATTTTCAAATTTTAACCTTGGATATGTGAAGAGGGGAATTAAGGGTTGATCATGCCCCTAATATAGTGCAAGGGAAAGTTTTAATAAGGCCATTTAGAGAATTGAATCCTAATTACACAACTTAAATGTAAACATAATCTAGATAATGCAACCAACATATCAAAGGTCAAGTGTTATAACCATCTCAACCTAAACACATTTGCTAAGTACTAGTAAAATCTCAATTGATGTATCTTGTAAAATTCATTACATAATTGTGTGCTAAGAAATAAATGAACCTTATTCATTACCCCTCATCAAATATGTTATAAATGGTATATGATATGAATATATAACTGTGATTTAGTGCATGCACCTCTAATATGTCTCAATTTGAGGTATATGTAACTATATAAACTCGATATAATATTTGTCTCAAATCTACAAAACTATGTCCTAAATTTGTGAAAATTGGTGTCAAATACATAATAGTTTGTCCCAAGGGTATATCTAAATTGTGTAAATTGTATCAAATTCTTCCAATTCTTCCAATTATATGTGTGTGGACTCTATCTCTGTTAAATTACCCCAATAATATACTCCCCAATTTTTATGTGTGGGAAATACAATGTGGTAGTCACCTTATCTCAAAAGGATAAAATAACCATGTCATATTTGTATCAATTATGTTATGATCAAGCATATAGTGGTATCATATATAAGTATATATATTAATGAATATCATGGTATCCAATCATAAAAAGCCATAAGATTCATGACATGGATCATGGAAGCATTTAGGACTAACAAGAAAATCTCAAAAAATAATCAATCACACACATAAGATCACTCAATGTCACACACAAGGGGTCTAAGGAGACTGAAATAAGGGGAATGTTCAGATGTTACACACTCAAGGGAAAGAAATATTTAAATTTTTGCACACCAAATAAAAAACATTTGGTGGAATTATTTCCAATAGACAAGGAACATGTTTAAATATTATATATTCAAAACAAAGTATCAAACAATAAGCACACTCAAGTAAGACATGTGATACGATGAATAAATGAAATATATGTAACCAATAAAATCATATCATACTAGTCAGTGCACACGTGTTAGAAAAATGGCCTATAGCATAATATATTTATCACACTATGTAAGATATAATCATGATTATAGACGTGTCATAATTAATATATAATCTCAACATGATAATTCAAAGTGATCATAAAACAATGTAACCTATTGATCATGATAAATGAATTACATTTCCCCAATGTAATGTGTCATGTGGGTAGAGGAAAAGGTCCAACATCCATATGCTCATGTATCATGCATCTAGTGTATGAATGTATCAAAATCAAGTACCTTTGAAACATATGTGTGTATATAAATTTAATGATATGCTATCTACTAACATAAATTAAAAAACATATATGCAAAATCTAGTAAATGTGTGTATTCTATTTTTTTTATATTTTTACTTTATTTGAATGTTTTTGTATTTTATTATTATTATTATTATTATTATTATTATTATTATTATTATTATTATTATTATTATTATTATTATTATTATTATTATTATTATTATTATTATTTATTTTTCATATTTTAGAGTGAAATAAATATTTCCATAAGTCCACTTAGGAATTAAATGATTTCTTGGTGACCCTATCAATTCCCTTGTTCGCTAAAATTGTTTATGTTGAATCATTGCCACTTCTTTGATGTTTTCTAGTAGTTTTCTATCAAAAGTCATTATTATTGGTCTATCACCAAAACCATCATGTATAATTTGAATATCTTTTTCATAAAATTGAAATATGAGGCACATACTTTTATTAACCATTACTTCCTTCATATAGATCAACCACTACTACCCAAAATGAAAAATCATCTCTAGGTTTTTATTCATTATCCATATGGTGGTATTGACTAATTTTTGTCTGAATGTGATAGGAAGTATAATTTACCTAATAGATTATAGTAATAGTGGAAAGTTTTTTACCTCATATTTATCATGTCCTAAATGTCATAAAATTTTAACACTAAAAATTGTGTCCAAAATTTTTATATCACTCTGAAGATGTATATAATAATCCCCATAAATATTTATAGTGATTATTAGTTCTTTTCATTTGCATTTTATGGTTAAGCCATGTATTACCTTTCACTTTTAAAAATTTGGAGACTTAAGGTATTTTTTTTCTTAAATTATTTTTATACATCCTTCATTTTTTTACTTTTGAATTTTCTTCTATAATGCCTCATAATGATCTATATCATGGCCTGTGATTTGACTATAATCTCAATATGGTGATCCTTTTATACATACTAGCTTGCCTCTTTACTTGTTCCTATTAGGACATAAATAAATCATAATTTTCTCAAGTAACATATAAATTATTATGTACGGAGAATCTTGTTATACTATGATCTGTAAAATATGTTGTGGTGACCTATGTGAGGATTCCACATTATTAACATGATATATCTACATTTTTTGATTGTAAGGTTGAATTAAAGATTTTAGCTAAGCGTGATGTATTTATATCATAAATTCACATGTTCATCTTCTATATTTTATTTTTCTTTCCTTTATTTGTATTTAATTTTGTATTCTTTGTTGATGGAGTTAACTTATACGTACCAGGTCCTATAGGTGTGAATAGATTATGTGAGAGATTCTCAAGTGGATCAAAAATAGACTTGCATAACTATAAATTTATCATATCATGAGGAATATCATCATTACTATCATAATAATATAAAACCTTGTCATTTTTTATTCAAAATTAACTAATAAAGGTAGCTCAAATGTTTGATTTTCTTGTTGTTTAATTATCATTGGTTCATTTTGTAATGGTTTTTACTATACTTCTTTATCCTTTGTTTAGTTTCATCTTCATTTTGTGTATCCATGTGTAACTCAAATGTTATTACTAAATGATTTATTTTTATTCATCTACCCATCTTATAATTTGATATATTATCAAATGGAAAAAATTTTTTGGGTGGGCTACATTTTGAGGAACCCATTCTATGTTGGAGTGTAATATTTTACAAAATTTGAAGGGTTCAACGTCTTCAAGCATTGTCCATAATGGCCCGAAATGCATGAATTTAGCACATTAATGCAATGTATATGGCATAACTTACATAATTTGTATACAAGGTCTACCCAAGTGTAAATTATAATGCAATAATTGAAACATTACATGGAATACATATTTTACTATTTTTGGTCTCAGTGTCACATCTTATGTTATTTGTCTAATTGGTGGGTTGCATGAATTATCAAATCCTTTGATATGTGTTTATAATTTATCAAAAAGATCATTGTTGATGCCCATTGTTTGTAATAATTTTATGATGTAGATGTTTAGACTAGATCCATGATCAATTATCACTCTTTTGATTCCTTTATTGTGAATACTGAATTGTATGAATAAAGACGTGTCTTGATCAATGATATCATTTAAGGGAAAATTTTTGTGGTCAAAATCTATGAGATTTGCATCATTTTTGAGATCTTTCATAATATCCATAAAATAATTTAAGTTTATGTCATTGGTACCTAGGTGTCACACAAGGCTTCATATAAGATATCCTTATAGATAATTGATTATTTTAAAATTTTAATGATTGAGATATTAGCATTTGTATTTCTTAAATATTTTACAAAATAATATCCCTTATATTTATTAATATCTTAGGCATAGGATGAACCTGTTATATGTGAATAGCTGGTTGGATAGGTTGGCAACCATTTCATTTTCATGTAGTGATAACATGGACCACATAATCCAAGATAAGTCATGGTAAAATAATGGGAACAGGATGGTAGTTGTCATTTAAATAGGATCTAGGGGAAAAAAGGATTGGAGCATGCGCATTGGTGCTTATTGAACATGGTTAAGGGTTCAAAATTATTGCAATAAGAATTGTAAATAAATATTATATATTTATCTTATTTTAAATCAATCTCTTTTCTTTTACCAATTCATTGACTCCATTTGATTATATCATTTATTGATTTAGAAATTTATGAAATATAACAAGCAATGAATACCATCATACACTATGTAATGAAATCACTACTAGGTGTATTCATATTAAACATGATTAATTCATTTTTACTTAATGTGAATCTTATTTTAATATTTTAGTAATTTAGAAATTAAAAAATCCTAAGTCAAGATAGGATGTGCACAAGAAGACTCAGAGGTTGAGTTCACCAAAATGTTTAACCCTTTTTGTGGTTAAGGATTGGGGGAATAGCCTAACAAATTATGAAATAAGATATTCTAAATTAGGCTAGTTAAATAATTTAGATTTATATTATTATAATAAATATATTGAATTTGAGAATATGCTAAATATAAAAAAATACAATGCCAACAAAATATTTTGAAAGTAACAATGTGAAGAGAAAAAATAATTATGTTATGAAATGATGTGAAAGTAGATGTAATAAGCATAGATGTGGAATACTATAGTTTGATTATTCAACATCCTACTAAAAAGTAGAGGACAAAAACATAGCAGTTAAAAATGTAATGTGAAAAATGTATCAAGGATAAAATGCAACAAGGAAAAGATGTAGCGAGCACAAAACATCATAGGAGTAAAACATAGTAAAGGATGTGCTCACACAGAAGATGACACAACTTTTAACTAAAGGTCCAGAATCATGAAATCACATTTTCATTTTTTATTTTTATTTTAAATTTGGTACATTACTTTTCCACTATGAAATGTTAACTACTATCACCAAAATGAACTAGACAACAAATAAACAATGTGATAATCACTAAAATGTCCCAATTATTCTCTTTGCAACATTTTTGTAACATTACCAATGCTGCTACATTTTTCCTCACTATGTTTTGTTCTCATGATGTTTTTGTCATACTACATTTTTATCATACTATATTTTTACTACTGCATTTTTTACCACTCCATTTTTTTACACTATGTTATCACATATAGCCAATTATTCACCTCAATTCATAAAATTATATAAATTATATTTTCCCTAGCTAGGACACTAGTGTTAGATTATGGACAATAGCATTAATGCATGTGTCCTAATTTTAATTCTTATGTCTAGATCTGAATATGAATCCTTTTATCTAATAGTTAGCTATGACTATTATGGTTCACCATCTCCTTACATATTATCAGTTCAAATGAGAGACATAAGTTCTTAGAATCAATATTTTGCTCAAAACCCTAAGTCCTCTAATTTAGTCATGTCACCTTAGAAAAAGGGGGTTTGTGGGCCCAAATGATGTCAATCTGACCACAAAGACCCCTCTATCAGTTAACAATTCATACATATCCATATACTTTGAAAAGGGCCTTAAATTGATGTATTTCTCCCCATATGTCAGCTTGTGTGTGAAAAATTGTGCAATATGATATATGTGAGTGCATTTAGGGATCTAGCTGGTAACTTGAAAAATATTTATCATGGGATGATATATGAATACTTTAGACATATAATAATACTACTCTTATGACTAATCTATCGATAGTTAATTATAGGGAAATATAGCTCATTTTTGTAGATGATTTTTAGTAGTGTAGTGTGAGCTTGAGAGGCACTTGTTTGAATTTGATAGGTATATAGTTAATTACCCTTGATTTATATTTATACCACACATTTTTAAATAATATCATGGGAGGTTTAACTAATAAAAATATTCTAACCTAAGCATATTAGGATATTTTCAATTTGATCATTTGGAAGGTAGGGACACAAGTGTTAGATTTTGGACACTAGTTTTGATGCTAATGTCCTAATATAGACATTAATGTCAGTTAGGGTAAAACATTGTTGAAGATTTTTAACTATCTTTGTACAATATAACTCAAGTTTTATGTAGACTATAGGCTAAAATTGATGTGTCATCATAACGTTAGTGTCAGACTATAGGATAACTAATTAGGCACAAGAGATGGTGAGCACTAGACTTTTGGTAATATAAAGGTAATAAGATGAAGGGTTAATCCATGATTGATATTTTTCATGTCTACAAAAATAATAGGTCATAAAAAATAAGGTTTTAGAATCTACATGAAGATAATGATTATGATAAACATAGCTTTCTCTCTTTTTATTGAAATCCATAAGTTATTTGTTTGAATGTTTGCCTTTACCTTATAATCATATATTTTAGTAAAATCCATCATGAGAGGTAAGAAATATTCCTCTAATTATATTATCTTAACAATTTTATAGCATATTAACTACAACTCTCTCTAGCCTCTAATCCCAAGAAATAAGGGTGTATTTTTAATTACAAGAAAACACATTGTAGTTACCTTCAAATATTATGCACTCTAGATGATGTGAAACTAATTTTTATAAATAGAAGTTATAAATTTATTTAAATTGAATATTTATATCAGAATGAATCCAAGATATGTGTCATGTTGTGTTGCATTTATTAAAACTTCATTTTTCTTGGTGTCCCTTTTATTAAAAATGATCTCCTTAATATATATAACCTACTTGTCGATCCCAAAACTCTTTATTTTGTGTTGACAAATATTCCATGATTTCTACATTTTATGACTTAGTCAATATTTCATTTTAAGTGCTCTGATATTTTTAGATATATTTACATGACTACATCCTTTTACACCTCTATCATTGGCACTTATATAAAATTTAACACCAATTATTTATATTTTCTTGTATCCCATACTTAATTTTTTTATTTTAATTAAAAATTCATACATCATTTATGTCATTTGACGTTCAAATTAATTTTTGCATGTTACTATACTTTGCCAAAACTAGGGACTAACACATCCCTTCATTTTTCCTCATGATAGGAAAAATTATTTTTAAATCTCTCCTAATTTTTTGTATTTACTATTCTTAATTTAATTCATGAAATTATTATAATTCAAATAATCCCATTTCAACTTTACATTCTTGAATATAAACTACATATTTGAGTTGTTTCTAGATGAAATTAAATCATTTCCTTATTTTTATCAAATACTTATTATTTGTATTTGGGATCCTAAGATTTATTTTCTCATTTAATCCAAAACTAATATTTTTGGAACTATATATACTTATATGTGTATTTTAATCAATTCCCTTAAAACAATAATTCAATTTCACTTATCATTCATGAAGCATTCATTCAAACACATACATCAACTAATGCATAACCAAGCATCCACATAAGCATATAACATATGAACATGAGATATGTGGTAAAAACTCATGGGGGATAAAGAACACTAAAAATAACTTTAAATACAGTCCTATAATAAATTAATCAATATTTAGTGAGGCACCAACCCCACAAGGATCACCAACCCCTCACTAGTCAAGCACCAACTCAACTAGTCCTTTAACAAGCACCAACTTACAAGGAGGCATAAACCCCCTAAGTGATTCAGAACTAAATCAACCACCTAGAAAATATTATCACATTTTTACCCTTATTTATTACTGAACTAGTGATGATCACATTCTTTTGTTATTCACACTCTCCTATCTCTCTCAAATAGCTTATTAGGCTTCTTCGCTCTACTAACCCTTTTCTTGACAAAATTAGGTCATAAAACCTTGATCATAATATTTCGAATAAATTTTATAAATTAATTACATACTAAACACACCTATATTATGGTATTTAATCCATATACCTAGTTTCCAAACCTATATTTCATTTGTTCACCACCTCAATATTTTAACTAGTCAAACTAGGCCTATTAGATCTTCTTATAATTCACTCTTGATTTAAAAAACTTGCTCAGAAAAAAAAATTATATACTTTTATATACATTTTAATATATCTAAAAACATTTTATATATGAAAAAAATCACTACATAGGTTAGTCATCACTCATAAGAACCAAAATAATCATTAGGCCTAGTAGAGACCTAATGCAATTAGGCCTTATCAAAGCACACATTTCACCTTGACCACCTTAGAACATCTTGAGAATTCATAAATATATTAAAAACTTCAAACACAATTTAATTATATCCCTTATAATTTCACCTTAGGTATCCAACATAATTTGTCTCATTTCACTCCTTGAACCATGCCATTAGGCCTACTCACAATTAGGCCTTCTTACTACCAAAAAGTTTACCAACTAAAAATGAAGAACACAAATAATTTTATAAAAAAACATACCATAAAATCACATTTATATAACCTAAATTCAATTATTATCATCAAAATATTCATTATAATTCATCATATAGGTCAAAATACCTCAAACTGACCACTTCCATATGCTCACTCAAAACTACAAACATGCCTCAAAAACCAGTCAAGAACCTTTTAATTTTTACACATTCATAGGAATTTATCATGAATAAAAATAAATTAAAATTAACATATTATACATATATAAAAATTTTATGTTCATTATATTCTTCAACTTTGGTCATAATGACTCAGGAACATCATTCTTACTAACACATAGAAAACTACTTAAATTCTCCAAAACATGGTCATGGAAATAATGACTTAGAACACCATTAGATTCACTTTAATTAAATTAAAATGGGTATATATTATACTAAAACATCCTAGTATTAAATTAAAATAGATATATTATAGGAATAAATATTAATATTGGTCTTACAGACCAATCTCATGGCTTCAATGTATATAAACCTCACTATGTTAGACAAGTCAGATTGAGAGAAACTTATACCACACACACACATATTAATAACTTATATCAAATAGGCATATGTGTTAAATGTATTTAAAAACATCTCTTTGCAATTTTATCCCTCCCTAATCCATGGCAACATATCCCTAATCTCATTCCCACTTCTGCCTATTTTTCTCACTATCTTCCTCGCTAGACCTTTTTAGTGATAGTCCAACTTCCATGACCAGTTTAGCATATTTTAAGTTTGTAAAATAATAAAAAACTTACATGTAAAAAAATTAAAATTATCACACTTCATCCTCCAATAATTTTCATCCTTTAACCAAGTCAACCCTACCTACTATATCAAAAATCTGAGAAATAAGGGGTTTCCTATAGTTTCCACTCACTCTTCTGACAACCCAATGTCACCTGTAGGTACCTAAGAGAGTATTATAAGTGATCCAATCATAAAAATAGGTCATAAAATTAATTCTAAGTCATTTCTATCAATACATTCCATATCAAGTCATTATTATGGTTTTAGAGAGGCTTAAAACCACCTTACAATCTTAATGATCATTCATAAAGCTTGGGCCTTCAATCCATAGAATAATGCTTGGAAACTTGAGATAGGATCCTTACCCAACTTCCGTGAACTTATTAGGATATCATGCAAAGGTTGAGAATGCCAATATTGATAAGAAAATCATTTTTGGGTCTGCAATACCTCATTTTATGCATATAAAAAAACTCAAAATCATGATTTCTTCTTCAACTCAGGACCTCAAAATTGTTAAAAACACTTGACACAACCTTTCACACCTCTGTAAATTTTCTCATGATATATATCACCTTGTAAACTAAACTTGGCCCCTCATTAGGCCACACTAGGTCTCTTTTCTCATTAGGCCTATACCTATAAGTCACACTTAGACCTTGAACACACCTTGAAACCTATTGCACTAATATCAACACCTCATAATAATGAAATAAAACCTCATACCATCCTCACACACTACTAATCTTATTCTCAAAATACTCAAACTACTCACCTCATCATGCTACTAAGCCTATGCCTTATCACTATGTTTCTTCATGTAAATGAATAAGCCATGATCTAGACTTGAAACATCCTCTAAAGGTTTATCTAGCTGAAAAATATTATCACATTTTATAACACTAATTTTCATCCTTCATAAATCTTGATAACACCTCAAGACTCTTCATGAAGTTAGTCAGAGTTTAGGACTAGTCTGGTTGCATGCTTAGGCTTAAGACCTTACCCTTGAAGGTTTACCTTGAAACTTTCATGAGTGTTTCAAAAATTCATATTTATTCTTGTACATACTTAAAAATATAGTCATACATGTGTGTATCATTCTTACCAAACCACCATATTCATACACATGCTCATGATATGATAATACTCCTTATGACTAGTGCTCAAAAGTATGCTTACCTTGTATCTTGATCTTGACCTTAACATCAACCTCAGAAGAATTACCAAGTTGTCTTCAAATTCTCTCTCAATAGAGAGATAATAGGCTTCCTTCAAATTCTCTTTTTTCATAAGACTTCCTTGTCACATACCACTTTATCTTGCATGACATCAACATTGACCTTGACATTAATGACATCCATCTTGACCTTCACATCAATGACAACATTTATGATGCAACACCAATAATAGGAACATACCTCAATAATATCCCTATCTATCATTTATTTAAATTACTCAAAAAAGTTGATCATTCCCATCTCCTCAAGATAGAATTTATTCCCTATTGACATTAATGACAAAGGGTCATCTCTTGATAACTACGTGATCCTTAGACCTAGAATAACACACATTTTGTACCCAAACAAGATAATTATCTCTCTTTGACAGAAACTCAACATATATTAGGGTCACAACCAACTAATTTCATGAACACATTGGTCTTGTATACCAATCCATAATTCAAATTTTTTCATGACTACTAAAAATCTTCTTGGAGAACACACTTACTTTTAGAACATTATTATCTCCCCTTATCTCCATGAGATATTCAAACACTATAATGAATATGACTTGTTTTCATCAAATCATCATATAAATACTTTTAACCCATCTCTTGTAATCACACCTCCTATAAACTATTGACTAAACTTGGGATCTAAAATAAAGAATACAAAGCTCCCCCTAAGACCAAACATGCTTCATGCTTTTGCTCACTAGATGAGCGCCTACATGAAAGCCTAATATAGTCAATTTTTCTCTAGGATACTAAAAAAACATAAACTTAGGAGATTCCTAGATCTCCATGTCCTTAATAAAATAAACTTTCTTCATGATCCTCTTAGGCTTTAATGGAGTCTTTGGATTGACCTCTTCAGTCTATGTTTGAACAACATTCTAACTTGTTTATTTATATTTACTCCTTCATCCAGAACCTGAGATAATAGGGAGAATTCTTAGCAATCCTTTACATCTAAACTATTATCCACCATGGAAAATGGTCCACTTGGAATTGTATACTGATCATCATTCACCTTAGATACCTTTGGTCTCCATTCATTTTCTTGTCTTCTTTCTTGCACTCTAGGGGCCTCAATATATATTTTTTGACTTAAGAATCCATTATTACAAAACTTTATAATATGACCAACTTTTTGACAATTGATACACATTATTCCTCTTTATGGAAACACACCATTACCTATAACTCTTTATTGATGATTATCCTCATAGTTCTATGCATATTAATTCTTGGAGGATGAAGATGACTTGCTCTATGACCAAATTGGTTACATAAATAATAATAACCATTGAAAGGATTAGAATACATTATAGTATTAGGATACTTGATAGGATTAGTCTTCAATCTACTAAAACCATCAATCCTTGATTGACCATTGACCTTTAAGTTTTTATTCTCCTTGATCACATTAGCATTATTTTTTTGTCTCCACTGAAACCAAGACATGTTTTGTCATTAGCAGTCTTTTGACTACTCAAGATGTTGTATATATCATTGGTACTCTTTTAATATTACACAAAGAACTTTACCTTACTTAATTCCTAATTCAACTCAGATCTTAAGGAATCCACTTTATTTGCATACATGACACATTCTTCTTCTTTAGCCTTTAGGCTTGTAGTCACAATATCAATTTGAGTCTCCACTTGTTTGACTATTTCTTCTTATTCCTTGTAATTATTTCTCAATATCTATTCAAATAAAATAATTTCCTCCTCATAATCTTTGAAAATATAACTCATCACCTTATTCTTCTTCTTCACCATCTTCAATTCTTATAGAGCATTCATCAACTCAACTTAAAAGTCTACTTCATATTCTTCTTGATCTTAATCACCAATATTACCTCCAAACCACATAGACTCTTCTTCATTTGAATAGGTTGCTTCCTCATCCATGAAGATAAATTCATTGATATCAAGATAAACATCTTTATGGTCACTCTCAGAATCACTTATCTCACTCTCATCAAATGAGTTTTAGTCTTCCTTGGTGTAAAAGCTTCTTTTATTCTTGAAAAACTTCTTATTAATCATAATTTTTGAATATTTTTTTTCTCTTATTAGACATATAATACTTCTTTCCATCATCATGACCTTCATCAATATATTTATCATCCTTTTTATTATTCTTATGAGGTCATTTTTTAGAAAAATGTCCATTTTTTCCACAATCAAAGCACTTGAATGGTAGCTTACCCTTGTATTTACCTGAACCAATTTTAAACTTTCTTGCAAACATAAATATCAACTCATCATCACCAATATCAAAAAAATAATTGTCTTTGAATTTATTGCCTTGTGATTTCTTCTCTTTTGACTTATTTTTTACCTTGAATGCAACTTCCTTCTTTATAGGTCTTCCTAATTTTGTCCTCATCTTATAGCCTATTAGGATGCCATGAAGTCCATCCATCTCTAGCTTTTCCATATCTTTCATTTCTTCAATAGTAGAAACTTTAGAATCAAACTTAGGATCTAGAGATCTCAATAACTTTTGCACAATATTAGACTCTTTCAATTCATCACATAAGCCTCTTATAATTTTGGCCACTTCATTAACCCTCAATAAGTAGAATGAAATGGTATTATCTTCATTCATCGTTAGGATTTCAAAATATATTCTATGGGTTTGAAATTTAGCCAAATTAACCTTGGAGTCTCCCACATGGATAGTTTTTAACATGTCCCACATTTATTTAGTAGACACATAGTTCATCACCTTCACAATCTCTGCATCTAATAGGCCACAAATAATACCATTCTTTGATTTTGAATTATTGTCAATAGCCTTCTTACCTACTACATTTGTAGGGGGAATAGAGAGTGTAGTTTATCCATCCAAAAATAATTTATAAACATCATGACATTGATACATAAAATATGTTCTCATCTTGACAGTCTAAAAACCATAATTATATCCATTGAATAATGGAGTCTTACTTGTAGAGAAACCACCCTGTGCTTGAACAACCATCTTCACTTACTTAGGATATATTTTAGCCTATTAGGCCTAATTATAAGGACCTAATATAATAAAAATTATTATAATTAAATCTATTAATATGCGGTGAATCATTTCCCTTTAAACAATCATTTAATTTCACTTATCATTCATAAGCATTCATTCAAACTCATACGTCAACCAATGTATAAACAAGCATCCACATAAGCATTTAACATATGAACAAAATATATATGAACATAATTTAACTCATGGGGGATTAAAACCAATAAAATAAATCTTTTAATATATTCCTATAAGCAATTAATAAATATTTAGTGAGGCACCAACCCAACAAGGAACACCAACCCCTCATTAGTCAAGCACCAACTTGTAAGGAAGCACCAACCCAATAGGTGAATAAAAAACAAATAAGAAACCCATAAATATTGATCACATTTTTACACCTATTTAATATTCAAATAATGATGATCACCTTATTTTGTTCTTCACACTCTCTTATCTCTCTCAAATAGCCTATTAGGCATCATTGCTCAACTAGCCCTTTTCTTGACAGAATTAGGTCATATGACCTTGCTCATCATATATATAGTCAATATTAAAAATTAATTAAATATTAAACACACACATATTATTATATTTAATCCCTCTACTTGGTTTCCAAAATTCTATTTCATTCGTTTACCACCTCAATATTCTAACTAGTCAAATTAGGCCTATTAGACCTTATACTTAACTCTTGATTTAACATACCTTAGTTAGATAGAAAAAAATTAATAATTATATCACCATTTTAATATATCAAAAAAAAATTAATATGATAAAAAACAAATACATAGGTCGGTCATCACTCATAAGAACCAAAACAATCATTAGGCCTAGTAGAGACCTAATAAAATTAGGCCTTCTCAAAGCACATGTTTCATGTTGACCACATTGGAACATATTGATAATACATAAATGGATTTAAATTTTTTAGAAATATTAAATTATACCCTTGATAATCTAACCTTACGTCCCCAATATTAGTTATCTCATTTCACTCCTTGAACCACACCATTAGACCTTCTTACTATCAAAAAGTCTACCAACCAAAACTAAAGCATAAAACTAATTTTCTCAAAAAAAACTACCATAAAATCACATTAATATAACATAAATTACCTAAGTATCATCACCATGTTAATTATACTTCACCATACATGTCAAAGGACCTCAAACTGATCACTTTCATATGCTCACTTAGAACTACAAACAGGCCTCAAAAACTAGTAAAAAACCTTTGACTTTTTACACCTTCATAGGAATTTATCATGAAGATAAATATATAAAAATTAGCATATTATACATATATAAAAAATTAATGTGCATTATGTTCTTCAAATATGGGAATAATGACTTGATAACATAATTCTTACATGAAAAACTACCTGAATTCTCTAAACCATAGTCATGGAAACAATGACATTTAACACCTATAGATTCACTTTAATGAACTTAAAATTGTTTTATATGATCCTAAAACATACTTATATTAACTTAAATATATATATATATATATATATATATATATATATATATATATATATATATATATATATATATATATATATTTTATATATATATATATATAAGGCTTAAATATCAATATTGGTCTTATAGACCAATCTCATGGCTTCATTGTACATAGACCTCACTATATTAGACAAGTAAGATTGAGAGAAACTTTCTACCATAAACACACATATAAAAAATTTATATACAATATGGATATGTGTTAAATGTATTTAAAAAAAAACCTATGTAATTTAATCCATCCCTAATCCATGGAAACACATCCCTAATCTCATTACCACTTTTGCCTATTTTTCTCACAGTCTTCCTCACTAGGCCTTTTTAGCAATAGGCCAATTTCCATGAATAGTTTAGCATATTTAAAGTCTATAAAATAATAAAAAACTTACATGGACACAAATTAAAAGTATCACACATCATATTTGAATAATTTTCATGCTTTCACCTAGTCAACCCTACCTACTATCTCAAAAATTTTAGAAACAAGGGGTTTCTTCTAGTTTCCACTCACTCTTCTAACAGACCAATGTCACCTAAAGGTACCTAGGAGAGTTATATTCATTATTAAATCATAAAAATATGTCATACAATTAATTTTGTCCATTTATACCAATATCTTCCATATCAAGTCATTATTAGGGTTTAAAGAGGGTTAAGACCACCTTACAATCTTAATGATCATTCATAAATCTCAAGTCCTTGATCTGGAAAATAATGCTTGTAAAATTGATATAGGATCCTTCAATAAATTACATGAAATTATTAGTTTCTCATTCAAAATTTTCACATTCCAACAATAATTATAAAATCCTTCTCAGGTCTATAATTCCTCATTCTATGCACATAGAAAACCTCAAAACTAATTTTCATGCTTTTTTATTCAACACAAGACCTTAGACTTGGTCAACACACTTGAAAAAACCTTTAAAACCTATTAAAATTCTCTCATGATATATATCACCTTGGAAACTAAACTTGACCCCTCCTTAGGCCACACTGGGTCTCTTTGCTCACTAGGCTTATGCCTGTAAGTCACACTTAGACCTTAAACACATTTAAACCTTTTAAAATACTCTCAAAACATCATACTAATGTCATATATCCTCATACCATACTCACACACTATCAATCTTCTTATCATAAGCCTTAGACTGCTCACCTCATCATGAACTAAGCCTATGCCTTCTCACTAGTCTCTTCATGAACATGAATAAGCCATGATCTGGCCTTGAAACCTCCTATAAAGGCTTATCTACCTCAAACATATTATCACATTCTCTACCACTGATTTTAATCCTTCATATCTTGATAACACCTCAAGACTCTTCATTAGGTCAGGCAAAGTCGAGGACTAGTTTGGTTTCATAATTAGGCTTAAGACATTACCCCTAAAGACTTACCTTGAAACTTTCCTAAGTGTTTCAAAACTTCATATGAATTCTTGGTAATAATTAAACATCCACTCATACCTATGTGTATCCATCTTACCAAACCACCATCTTCATACACATGCTCATGATATGACAATGCTCTTTAAGGCTAGTGCTCAAAAGTATGCTTACCTTGTATCTTGATCTTGACCTTGACATGTCATCAACCTCAAAATATTTACCAAGTTTCCTTCAAATTATCTCTCCATAGAGATATAATAGGTTTCCTTCACATTATTTTTTCATAAGACTTCCTTGTCACATACCACTTCAACATGCATGACATCAACTTTGACTTTGACATTAATGACATCCATCTTGACCTTGACATCAATGACAACATTTATGAAAAAACACCAAAAACAAGAACATACCTCAACAAATCTAACATTTATATCATGGATACATGTCCCTTTTTCTCTCTTATTTTTCACTTTATCTTTCCTTGGTTCATGCTAAACTAATATATCCTTTACCTCATGGATATATGGCCTCATTTTTTCCCTTTGATCACCTAAACTCACACTCTTTTTCCATCTCTTTCAGTATTCTAAACCTAATTTATCCTTTACCATTATGGTTATCTATATTTCCTTATTTTTTACCTTCTTCAAAATCCTAAAAAATTCCCAATTTTAGGTCCATCTTTATATGCCTACATTACTTCTATCCATTTTTAGTCTTATATCATTATGGTTACCCTAAGTGGTTTTTCACCCACTATGATCAACACTAAGTTTTTTTTCATGCATTATTTTAAGTAAAAATGTAATTCAATGTATTTATTTGTTTATTTGAGTTAATTTATTAATTTACCATAGTTTTTAAATTGATTTCATATTTTTATTTTATTTTCCTAAATCACCATATCATGTTAGGCTAATATGACATGTGATGAGCTTTGGGTGGGGAATATGTATACACCTCATATTTCAATTATTTATTATTTATCTTTTAGGACATGTCAACACATCAATCTCCTTGAGTGCATGTTTTAATGAGTGCACTAGGATCATTGTGTTCCATTTTGTGTTACCTTATGATAAAGTAATTTATGATCATCTAATATTTTTCCTTCATCCATATCATATCATTTGTTTACTTATCCTTCACTTGTTGGCATTCTCTATTTCCACTCATATTGTTCTTATTTATGTGTTTATAATTGACATCATCAACCCAAACAATGACATCTCACATTACATTTTCCCTCAGTCAACATCATCATATGGTAATTATTCCTACTAATTTATCTAGGATGATGATTTCAACTAATTTTAAGTACTGATATTTTGGTTTTTGAGTCATGTTAATAAATATACCCATTTTTTATAATCAAGATGTTAAATATTTGTATACAAAATAAAGAATAATTATGGATAAATATCTTAAACTTAAGGATGAACTATTTTCACAAAGTCTTTGAACATATAATTAAAATAAGTTGAACTAAAATGGTGCATTGAGTCATTGGAGTACAAAACTAATCATACTCAGGTATTATTATTTCCATATTGAGATTCACCTAAAACATCTCTCACAAAGTTCCATTTGAGCCAAGGGGAAGATTGATGCATTAAAAATCAACCCAAGGTAAGTATTCCAAACCCTATACTATTTATTTACTTTACTTTGGTGGATATATAGTGGATTGGTATTTTATTTTCCTCCATGATCATATTAGCTTATGCTTGTTAGTATGTTTTTGTCTTTACATGATTTTTTCTTTTATTATATCATTTTTGTTACCACTAAACAACACCCTTACAAATCTTAGATTAGATACCTCTTAGTTACCACTTAATAAAATGATCTTTATTTTTATTACTTTAGTTTACCCCTCTTACAAATTGGATTTAGGTAGATATATACTCATCAATTCATTATATAGATCTCATAATAATATCCTTGATATATTTATATTATGTAATTCTTATGTATAACTTTGTACCAATTTTTGAAATTATGTATTGTATGAATAGTGGATCTAGTATTGTCTTTAACCATTTAATATGTTAGAGGATCCTCATATTGTTGACCATACCAGCCCACATACAATAAGATGAAATTTTCATTTTCAGTTTTAGAGTTTTAGATGTGGTAGTATGGTTCATATACCATGAGGTTATTCTTTCCTTTTACAATTTTTTTAGTTTCACTTATTTCCTTCAATTACATTTTATCAAATTATCAAGACACTGATCTAATTGCACTCATTAATGTTTTATTGTAGATACATTCAATTCATTGACACTATAGTGTTTTTGAAACATTCCAAGGAGCATAGATATTACATTCACACCTTCTCAAGTATTTTTTTTTACTTTAATATATACACATACATGTATAAACATGGGATAATTTTTTAAACATGTATTATTTTTATGTGTCATAATGAGTAACATTTTTGTCATGATTAGGTACATTTGGTTTATTTTCAAACTCTAACATCATTTTGGTACACTTTCCCTTCCAATTAGACCCTTTAGTATTGTGTCATTGACATTTCCTCATATACACATTCATATTTGACAATTGTCTACCTTGGGATTCATGAAATTGTCTTATAATTTTTGTTTATCTATGTTTCATGCACATTTATATATTAATTATTTGTATATTTAATTAAAAATTAGGGTTAACCTATTTTAGACTAGTCTAAAAGTGGTCATAGTTTCTATATTTATTTCTTGTCACCATGCCATTTTTTTAGGTGTGTTTATTTTCAAATTTTACTCCTTTTCATGGTCAACCTCTACATGAATGTGTTACAATTTTAATTAAAAGGAGCATATATATATACATAATTATCATAATTATTTTATTATCAAGTAGTCAAATTTTATCAAGTTAATATTTATCATAGACTTGTCAATGAGCTTAAACATTCTATTTGTATTCCCCTTATCAATTATTGAAACTTTGTGGTTACATACTAGTACCAAAATAAGGATTTCATTAGAGAATATATAATTATTTATTATCATAGGGAGAGGATAATGAATCTTATCTCTGTTATGACTTTAACCTATAATGCATCTAGGGATGTGTGTGGTTGATTTATGGCTTACACATCTTCATATTAGCTTGTTGCATTTCTTAATGTTCTTAGTATGGTCAACCTATGGAATTACCATGGATAAGTATAATATATATAGGAGGTAGTGGTTAGTATTTTATCATCATATTATGAATTTTATTCTTGTTTCATTATTGTGGAGGTTTTCCCCTTGAAGTGGCTTAGTCATAATATTCATGTATTATGCTCTTTCACCAATTATTGTTGTGTATCTATTTGCTTATTATGATTTTAATTATACCCAATATAATTTATTGTTGTGAATCATCTATTTAATTTCCTTACAAGTGGTATTAGATCATAAATTTGGGAAAGTTTATGCGGTGCATTTTTCTGAATCTAGCTTCTTGAGCACCAAAAGGCCAAAAAAACATAACCTGTGATTAGGGAGGATTTGATTTTTGTCATCATTGTAGTTTTTTTCATGAGGATTTTTTACAAAAAAAAGAAAAAACATTTTTTATGGGTAAAAAAACTATGGAACTTTTTTATCTTATGCAAATTATCAGTTATTAAATTCATCTCTATAAGATGATCGTAATGGTGTATTCTACTATTATACTTTTTTGTGACAAAGTTTTTCACCCTTGTGTATAATAGTAGTAGTTGGATTCATCTTGGTCATATGATCACAATGATGTATTCCACAATACATTTTTGGGCCTAAAACCCTCCTAGGGTTTGTGTATGGCTATTTCAAACACTTATAGATGTGGGAAAGGGTAAGAAACTCTAAAAAATCCTCACAAAGATGACATGAAATCTAAATCTTCTGATCCATCTATTTTTGAGGTAGTTTAACAACTTAATTTAGAGTTGTACGGCATGGTGAAAAAATATGATTTTGATATGATGTAAGGGGACATTAAAGGTTTAAAAGGGGATTTAGATAGCATTAAGGATTAGTTACAAAAATATCTAGGTAATTGGACAACTTGTCCACTCTTCCACTACAAAATAATCCTTCACCACTTTAGTTTGGTTCTTCTACTCCAAATAATACCAACACTAATTCTAGCCCTATGATGATGTTTCCAAAAGTGGACTTACAAAAAATTTATGATAATGATCCACTCACTTGGCTCACTCAAATTGAAAATTTATTTGATCTACATCAGACTCCATGTTCATAAAAAGTGGTTATGGCCTCTCTATATTTAGATCCCGAACCATTTATTTCGTATCATTGGTTGTGTGATCAAAATAAAAAAAAAGGTGTCCCAATTTCATGGTCAGTATTTATTATAGAGTTATAGATCCACTATCATAATAATTTCTCTAAATTTTACTTTAGTCAACTATCCAAATTGCACCAATGTGAGACTATCAAGGACTACATTCATCAATTTTAAAATCTCTCCTTATGTGTGATAGACATCACTGATAAAAATCTAATTAACCTATTTTTGGGTAGCCTCAAAGATAACATCTAATTAAAGGTTTGCATGTTTCATCATAGTAGTGTATCTAAGGCCATACCAATTTCACACATGATTGAGGAAAAAGAGTCAATCAAATGAAGAATTTTAACTAATGTTCATGAATTCACCTTTCCAACACCATCATTTCATCAACCTACCAGATTAACACCTCAACAAGTGGAAGAAAATCATGAAAAAGGTTTATGTTTTGGTTGTGATAGAAAATGAAGCAAAGGTCATCAATCTACTAAAAAGAAGTTTTTTACATTGATGATGCCATGAGGAAGAAGAATAAGAAGAGGATCAAGGGGAATAGTTAGAATAACTTGAGGCTAAATATGAAGATTCTCAACCTACTATTTCATGTCATGCACTTTTAGGCATTAGTACTCCTCAAACTCTTAAGGTGGTGGGGTTACTAAAGAAATAGAAGGTGACTATGTTAATTGACTCTAGGAGTACACATGACTTCATCAATAGTAAGTCGGCTACTTATTTGAATTATTTCATTTACCTAGCTCCAGACTTTCATGTCATGATTATATATGGTGGTACAGTAAAATATTTTAGAAAATGTCATGGGAGACTATTTGTTATATTCCCCTATGTTTGTTATTCCCATGGGAGTAGATGAAATTATTTTGGGAGTGCAATCGCTCACCACTTTAGGCACTATTGATATGAATTTACAAGAATTATTTATGAGGTTCCATTCAGAAGAAATGACTTATGAACTACATGTATTACAATATAAATCTCTATAACTGGTTAGTTCCCACTAGATGATGAAGATTCTTAGAAAAGGTGTAAAAGGTTTTGTGGCACATTTATTTCCATGGAAGTTTAACCAGCCAAGGAGTCTACACATCTTGATTTATAAAATATATTGAAAGGCCATTTTATTATTTTTGTTGACATGCCAAAAGGTTTCCTCCAAGTTTTGTACATGATCATGCCATGAAAATCATTTTAGGAAGTAAACCACCCAATATTAGACCTTACAAATATCCCTATGCACAAAAGAGTGAAATTGAAAATATGGTACAAGATATGTTGGAGGTAGGAATCATTTGACATAGTCAAAGTGAATATTCCTCCTAGTGGTCATGGTGTAGAAGAAGGATGATAGTTGGAGGATGTGCCTAGACTACAAAGAACTCAATAAATACACCATCAAATATAAGTTTCCTATTCTAGTAATTGATGATTTTCTAGATGATTTTTATGGTGCTATTTATTTTACCAAGTTATATATTTTCTCTAGATATCATTAGATTCACATCCACAATGAAGACATACCTAAAACAACTTTTAGAACTCACAAAGGACATTATGAATTTATGGCCATGCCTTTTGGCCTCAAAAATACACCATCTACATTTTAGAGTTTAATGAATACTATTTTTAGGCCATTTTTTGGAAAGTTTTTATTAATATTTTTTGATGATATACTCATCTATAGTGAAAATTGGGAAGACCATTTGAAGCATGTGAAGTAGGTGATTTCAATTCTAAAACAACATTAACTTTATGCCAAACCTTTCAAATGTGATTTTAGTTTCCAAGAGGTGGAGTACTTGGGTCATATTGTTTCACATGAATAATTGAAATTTGATCCTAAGAAAATCAAAGAAAAATGGAGTGGCTAGTTCCCAAGACCCTCAAGAACCTCCATGAATTTCTAAGGATAAATACTTACTATTGTGGGTTTGTCAAAAATTATGGTATCATTGTATCCCCACTCACCTTTTTACTAAATAAAGACTCCTAGTGGACTGATTCAGCTACCAAGGCATTTGAATAGTTGAAAAAGGTTATGTGCACAACTCTAGTTTTGGCTACTCTTGATTTTTCAAAAAAAAAATTGTTGTGGAGTGTGATGCATCAAGATATGGCATGGGGGATGTACTCATTCAAGAAGTAGGCCACTATAATTTGAAAGTAAATAACTTATGAGAAAAAATAGGATCAAACCAATATATGAGAAATAGATCATTTCTATTTTGCATGTAGTGAAGTAATGGAGATTGTATCTGATGGGTCATCACTTTTAGGTAAAAATTGGTCATGATAACCTCAAATATTTTTTAGAACAATGATTGTCATTTGAAGAATAACAAAAATGGGTGACTAAAATGTTAGGCTATGATTTTGAAATAGGGTATAATAAAGGAAAAGAGAATGTGGTGGTAGATGTCCTCTCTCAACAAGATGAATCAATTGAGGCATTGTTATGAGCCATGACCATATGGTAGGAAGATTAGCTAGAGGAAGGAAGATCAGAATGGGAAAATGATAGTGCTACCAAGGATTTTATTCATAATATTCAATAGGGTTCTAAATAATATAAAAAATTTACATGGAAAGGGAATAAATTATGGTATAAAGATAGATTGTACCTTTGTAAGCATTCTCTCCTCAAACATAAAATTCTTTAGGAACTTCATGCATCTCCACTTAGAAGACACTTGGGATTTTTGAATACATATCATATAATAAAACAATATTTATTTTGATAATGACTCAAATGGGATGTTCATAAATATGTGGTTTAATGTGTGGTATGCCAATAAAATAAAGGTGAAACTATTAAGACCCTATGTCTTTTGTAGACGTTATCCATCCTTAGCCAGCATTGGTAAAATGTTTCCATGGATTTCATTAAGGGGTTACCAAGGTCTAAGGGTAACAATGTTATCACGGTAGTTGTGGATTGACTCACCAAGTATTCTCATTTTTCTCCTTATCACAACCATTTATTACCAGTATAGTAGCTTCTACTTTTCTCAATATAGTTCAAAAATTGCATGACACTCCAAAAATCATTGTAAGTGATCAAGATCCCATATTTACTAGTAATTTTTGGATTAAATTATTTACATGTTTGGGTACCCAATTGGATCATAGCTCATCCTATCTTCATAAATATGATGGACAAACATAAGTACTCAACAAATGTATCAAAGGGTGTTTTCATTATTTTGTTTCTAAAAAATAGGACAAATGGGTTCATTGGTTGCCACTTTCTAAATGGTGGTATACCACTTCTTTTCACACTTCTTCCAAGATGTCTCCCTTTTTCATATTGTATGGATATCAACCCCTATCCATCACTTTAGTTTTGATATTGCATCCTAAGGTTCAAGCTATTGAGGAACATATTCACCATCAATAGGAGATGTTAGTCAGTTTGGGAGAGAATTTAGGAATAACACAAAAATGAATGAAGTAACAAGAATATCAATACCATAGTGAGTGGCATTTTGACATAAGTGATTGGGTATTTGTGAATTTTTAGCCATATAACAAAATGTCTCTAATGAAATATAAAAAGGATAACAAGCTATCACCTAAGTATTATGAGCCTTACCATATCTTGCATAAAATTGGTAATGTGGCTTACAAGTTAGAATTACCCCTAGCCACTTGTATACATCTAGTATTCCATGTATATTTCTTAAAAAAAGTAATTTGACATAGGGTTTCCACTTATATTGAGTTACTTGAATTAGATGAATAAGGAAGAGTCATTCTTGAGCCTAAAGAGATCCTTCACTTGTGAACTAAGCAACTAAAAACCAAATCCATTAAGTAATATTTGATCAAATGGAAGAACCCACATTCTGAAGATATAAATTGGGAGGATGAATCATTCCTATAGAAACATTCTAGTTTGATTCAACATTGAGGACAATGTCTTTTTGAATGGGAGGGTCATACTATGCCCTTAACCTATAGTGGATCTAAGGATATGTGTGGCCAACTTGTGGCTTACACATCTTCATATTATCTTTTTACATTTCTTGATGTTCTTAGTATGGTCAGCCTATGGAATAACCATGGCTAAGTAAAGTATATATAAGAGGTATTGGTTAGTATTTTATCATCATATTATGAATTATATTCTTATTGAATTGTTGTGGAGGTTCCCCCCTCAAAAAGGCTTAGTCATAATATTCAAGTATTTTACTCTTTCACTAATTGTTGTTGTGTATTTTCTTATTCTGCTTTTAATTCTACCCAATAAAATTCTACTATTGTGAATCATCTAAGTATTTTACTTATAATATCACTTGGGAGGGTCAATCACATACACTATAATTAATTGAGACCTGATTATAAAGAGTAAATACTATGTAGAGTAACCAAGAGAAACTCCCACTTAAGGAGTATAGGCCATTGAATCTACATAATTAATTTAGCTTTAGATAGATTTATAAATATTGTATGGATTAGGGTTATATCAAAGTAGATAAATTATGACACCTATGTCTATAATTCAACTTATAAGATAAGATTTTCATCTTTTACTACTGATGAAAGGTTTCAAAACAAATTAGACCTCAAGGATCTAGACATGTACCCTAAGTCATTTATCATATTACTCATTGATCATATATATCACACATTTATCAAATATATTTCATTTTTTTTTAATTATCATTATCATCTACTAAGTCTTGTGATTTTATACTTGTACTAAAAGAATGATTACATTAGAGCATATAACATTGTTGATTTTTATGTGGAGAAGAGGTGAAGCCTTTTCTCATAAGGTTTTGGGCACTATAATGCACTATAACTATATGAACCATGATTCCCAAGCATGGAATATATGTATATTAACTACCACTTAATGGGTATAAGCTACTAACATTCTGTATTTTATTTAGTCTCGAATGTATTGCTAGATTTTGGAAAAAATAGAGTTACATTAAAAGAAAAATAAATTTGAGAAATTATAATTATCACAGAGAGGATTATGAAGTATTTTATTGACAAATGGATCTAAAAAAACAATTATGAGGATATACATAGCTATTTTTTGAATTGTTTAGCCACTTTTGGCCTTACCTGTCATTTTTGGATTCCATATTTTATCATTACCATTTTTGGATTAGTCTAAAACTATTTATCATCACAAATCACTATCATCTTTCTAGGATATCTCAATAACTATTCTATAACATATTTATACACTTTGAATCACTATTAGACCTTAGGTAATTTTAAAAATTAGGTACGCATATTTTTATTTTTGCCTATCATTTTTTTAAGTTCAACATACTTTCATTTCATCCCACACTTAGGCATTTATACTATATTTAGTTAATATTTACCTTGTTTCATTTTATTACTTGCTCGGATTAGTATTTTTATAAATTTTCCTTCCATTCAAAACATTTTATTGAAGCCCTTATTCTTGAAAATACTACCTTAAGGTTTCTTTTTCCCTCTAGGTTTTATTATTTTAGTTATTTTATATCTTATTTATCTATGGTTTTGTATTATTATTTCAATATCATTATCCCTAGATTCTTTCATATTCTCTATATTTATATTTTATGCCAATTATGAGATATAAATATACAACAAATATTAAGAAACGTGTTAAATTAAGTGGTATAGATATTGATATCATTCAAATCCCTTTGCTTGGTACTCATGTGTTTTAAAAATAAAATAGTTAACATGAATGATATTTCCACTTTTTATATCGATGATGATAAAACACATGATTTGATTTATGAAAATGCATATGTTGACAATGATAATACTTATGATTCCAATGCTTTTTATGATAATATTATGTATGACAATGTTTGAATGATAATGATGCTAGTGGATCTGACGACATAAAAAATGTAGATCAAGAAAGAGTTAAAATAATGTCTCACTATAGATAAATTAATAAGTAATTCCCTAGATAAATTGGTTGTGTATTGATTTTTTTAAAAGACATAAACAGAAAAAAAAACATCTAAATAATCTACTTATAAGGAAGTAAATGTTACAAATTGATCTTTAAATGCCTCTATTTCACCTACTAGAGATTCTCCTTTTCCATTAGTTATGATGACAGTGTTATTATTACTCCTACTTTTTTTTCTCCACATACTACAACTCATACTACTATGTTTATTCCTTAATACCTCAATACTTCCTTTGTGCCTCCCATTATTTATAGACCTCCTCAACCTAATTTTCAATCTCAATATTTTTTTCATGGTCTTACTAAATATAAGACCATATCTACTTTTACAAATGATCATTTTAATTTATTTCTTACATCTCAAAATGAATCTCTTAAATAAACTATTCAATATATGTAAATACAAATTCCATAATTTCCCAAGGATCTTAACATTAAAATCACATGGTTACTTCTCATGATATACTACATAACTCACTAACTTATAAGGTCCTTATCTACCCTTTTACTAGAGGTTTTGTTATGATTAAATTTTAAAAATACAATAAGGGTGATCTTTCTCATCATATTTGATCTATTTATACTTTTTTTTGTTAAGTGATTGATTGTTAATGAGGGCATTTCTTATAAGTCTCAAGGAATATAAATTGGATTGGGTTTACACCCTACCATCGAGATTCATGAATTATTTTAATGATTTAGCTGATATTTTTGTATCTCAATTTTCTATTAACATTAGTTAAAAGATCATGATTTCATAGCATTTATAACATAAATAGGGACCTAATGAGTATGCTATTAATTTCAAAACAATGCTTATGAATATGTCTCACGTATTACCTAATAACATGTTAAAAATGATTTTTTTATATAATTATTATATAGCATATCAAAGATAAATGCATGTTTAATAATTATACATATTTTGATGAGCTTTTTCATGTGGTTTAGAACTGTGAGATCAAGCTTTTAAAGGTCAAAATGCTTAAATATGGGACTAGTTCCCCTACCTTTATTATATCCACATATAAATGTAAATAAATCTTAAATGATAAGAGTAATGATAGTCCTTTTTTTACAGTATTGTAATGGGTTAAAAATGTAGTAAACATGGTATATCAACCACTTGATAAGCTTGTCCCTCCTTTTCAAGAGCATAGACAATTTACCAAGTAAGTCAAGAGTCCTCACCAAGTGAAACATTTTTTTGAATGAAATATGTTATATTTACCTCCAAATCATGATCTTGACTCATCTCATCATTTAACTTAATATTATGATGTGAAGGCATATTTTTATTATTATAGCTCGCTTTGGTTCATACTAGTAATGGATGTTTTGTATTGGGACTTAAAATTAAATATCTAATTGATATAAATGTTATTAAATTATAGTGACATAATATTATAATTAATGAATCATTTACTCCACCAAATCAAAATTTGAAGGTATTTACTAATCCACTTCTAAACCATGATGGTAAAAATCAATATAATTTTGACATAGTTGCACCTAAAAAAATCCAATAATTTAAAATGCCCATATCTTAGATGGATGTAAATAGGTTAATCATATTATTTTATATGATAATTAGATTCCAATATATAATTATAACAATGGTCCATTTTGTTTACAATAAATTATTGATTCACATCATGAATTAACAAATAAGATTATGATTAGTAGTGGTTCAATCTTAAACATATGTACAATACCATTTCTTCTACTATAGGGCACACTAAACAAGACTTATGTGGTAATACCATGGTTCTTAAAGGATATGATGGTAGTACACAAATTAATCATCGGGGTATCATATTACCTATCACCATAGGTCCTAAGACCCATTTATTATGGTTTCATTTATTGTTAGATAACTTGACATATGATTTATTGCTTGGATGTGTGTGGATAAATCAAATGAGAGCTATCCCATCCACATTACATCAATGTATAAATATTTTGCATAATAAAAGTGTTTACCATTCAAGGCACATCTTATGAGTCACTTATATAATAACAACATGAGGTATAACCCAAAGTTATTCATGCACAACAAATCATACAATGATGAGTGAAGATATATATATATATATATATATATATATATATATATATATATATATATATATATATATATATATATATATATATATATAGCTACTGTGAATACTCATCCACATCACAATGTAATCTTATCACAAATTATTTAATGTTTTAAAGATCAGTAAACTATTAGTTTTTTAACTATGTGGTTGAAATAAAATTATTGTTTTCAAGAGGATAATATAATTCTTGAAATTAATTTGCATGATAACTCTACTAGTGATGATGATCTAGGTTAACATATTATATCTCATGATTAATTTTTGGATACTAGTAGTGACACATATAATTAATCACATTAATGGTCCATGATATACTCATATCTTGATCATGAATAGCATTGAGAAACTTAATATGGAAATTTAGATGGAATAATCAGGTAGCTTAGCTCATGTGCTTTAACGAAACAAGGTAATGTGCATATCTTATTATTTTTATTTCCCCTATTTTTTGTGTCTCTCTAATGCTTTATTTTATAATTTCATTTGTGTACTTTGAGTTCATCATTTATCCTTTTATCTTTAAATTACTTTCCTACCTTGATTTTTGTATAGCTTCATGTTTATTATAGGTCTTACATTAGGTTTTTTATTGAATTTTTAGGTTTCCTTATTATTTCATGATTTATTTTTAATTTTAATTCTTCTATTAAATTAGCTTTTTTTTTGGCTTGATATTTTTATTTGGCCCTTTCCTTTTATTTTTTTAAATTCCAAAACCATATATGGACGACCCATTAATGACAACATACATACATACATACATACATACATACATACATACATACATACATACATACATGTGTGTGTGTGTGTACATTCTGTCATTTTTCTCATTTAATTCTGATGAAGTTGAAGGCTAGTATGGGTATTCCTATTTTTTTTTCTCACTCTCACCCATTTGTTTATGTAAATCTTGGTCTTATTTTTTATTATGTCTTTTTTACTCTTATATTAATTCATAATTTGTTTTACCTTCACCTATTATCGTGTTCCTTGTTTCATTTTTATTTCACTTCTTATCTTGTTTATTTATTGAATGATATATTCATGATTTTGATTTATCTCACCTCTTGGATTACTTCTTGATTGATTTCATTCTTATGAAAATTATAAAACATGAAAAAAATTTAAAATACAAAACTAAAAGTTCTTTTCCTTTATGTTTTTTACATAACTACACATGGTTCCATATCATTTCTTATCTGCCTATTTCTAGGGGTTTACATTTCCATAATCACACACATGCATCTCATGGTAATATTTGAGTTATACAAAAGATATATAAGTTATGTATGATCATGTATTTATAATTACTTATAGTTCATAGTGATTACACCTAGGGGAATCCTTACATTTTGGGAATGTTTACACTAGGGTAAATTTCAATGTGTTTACAATTTTATTCTTCCTACTTTTCATTATCATGCATAGATTTATATAGTTGTTAATACATACTAGTTTGCATGTTGGTGATTGGTTACATAGATACTATTGCGACCAACATCCCCCCACCCACCTTCAAAATTTTCAAATGGGGGCCCATTTTAAATTCATATATTCATGTTCATGTCTTGTGTATTACATGTTTAGATCTAGCTTGTATGAAAATGGATTTGTTTTCTAAATGACAATTTAGGTTTTTGTAATTTTCATGAGTGAGACTTTGTTCCTCAATAGTTATTTTTTTAAGGTTTGTTTTCTTATTTTTCATCATTTTGATTTTTTTGGGATAGAGGGTGATTTATATTTATATTTTAGACCTTGGCTTTTAAGATTTTGAAATATGACTATTGAAAGGATAAAATGTGTTTTTCTAAAATATTTTATAAATCATTTATAACTTTTAAATGTTAATAATGAAGTAGAATGGATTATGGTTATGATTTATTTCACTAATTGACTAATCTAACAAATTATCCAAAAGTTTATTTTATTGACTAATTGTGTAGACTAGTCCTAATATCAAAATATCTTAACACATAGCTTCATTAGGTTCCTTGCCCATGATTTTTGAAGATTTAAGTTTATTTTTCATATGAGTCAGTGAGATTAAGCCACACATCCCAATTCCACTTCTATGTGACTTATAAAATAAGACACATTTAATTTTCATCTGGCTACATGGGATCTTACCATGTGTCTTCATCCCACTTATCTTTTGCCTACCAGTCAAAAGCACATTGAATAAATTCATCTAAGAAATCCTTAGTAGCATGTATTATTTAATTGGCACAATCTTTATTATCCATGAATATCAAGCTCTTACACCATTTTTAAGCATTCACTACCTTCTAGATGAGTGACATTTCTAGGAAATCTATGGCCTATAGGATCAGAGTACATAGTCAAAACTAAAATACTATAGAGAGAAGTGATAGTCTTCCATATGGAATGATCTCATTCATCCGTAGTCCCTTTGGCAAATCATACATTTTCAAAAAATTAGAAGTCATCAAAAGAAATGATAGTCATATACATGTCCTCTTCTCACTCCTCCATAGCCAATGGCTATCTACATGGTAATTAAAGTTTAGGGACTCTTCGGAGTAGTTTTGGGCATCCATGTGTCACCATTTTAATTACCCACAATCTTCTATAAAAAAGTACATAATTATAGCATGAGTAAGTTAAAACCATCCATGTGGCATAATATTAGATACTCATGGATTGTTAGACAAATGTACATAGTCAGATTTAAATACTCCCCAAAAAAAGGGAGATCTTACCAAGTGTCATAATCTCACTCACTCACTGTCAAAATATCAAAGTATAAAAATCATAGCCCTATACCCAATGAGTAAGTAAGAAAGGTGACACGTGTCTCCAAAATAAATTAAGTTAAAAGACTTGAAAGTAAGCCTTGAAAGTGTGAAAAAGATACACTTATCATATTAATATGATTCAACATATAAAATAAGTGTAAATACTCCACATGGTAATCATACCCACCAAAGTTGACATTACAAAATCAAAATTCAAATGAAAGAGAAATATATGAGTAATAAATAAAAATTCATTATTTATAATTAATTAGAATGAATTGGGGATTCAGTGTATTCAATTTTTTATCCCACTAAAATATTTTTAGTATATTTGGCTCTTAATGTAAAATTAAACAACATTATTATCAAACTATCTTGTGCAAATTGTGAATTTGAGTTTCCAAGACACTAAAGGCCCTAGTTTTTTCAAGCAAGCTTGTGGTACATTAAAAGACATTTTACATATCTCCAATGGCATACTCATATCATGCTCTTCCTCCATATACATATTTCATTTCTAGAAGAACATAATGTATGGACATAGTGTTTGATCTTGCTACATTAGAACATCAATTGCAACATTATTTAAATGTTTAGGACAAGATTGATGTAGTTAAACCATATAAGGTAGAAGACTAGTTTTTCACTACCACAAGGATGTACATTGATGACATACAAGTGATCAAAATATTAGGCCTACATAATTCCATAACAAAAACATAGATAATGCCTTGCCTAGACTTATTATATGATTTATTTACCAATGGTTAAATTTAAGGAATATAATTCATTATAGATGCAATATGACCCATGTAACATATATTATTAGGAATAGATTTGAAAAAGAATATAGATTCCTAGTCCTTGAAATGACCTATAGCATGCCTATCATAAATGCATGGTTATCAGCTAATATAGATCATGATTAATTGAGACAATGGGCTATAAACTCAGATAGTTTTATTATCAAGGACTATATTTCATCTATTCACATGGCCAAGTTTAGATGAGGGATAAGAGTAACTATGGATATATTAAATAGGTTCTATGGCTTCCCTAATATTTCATACATCCATGAGATATGGACTATTTTGTTTGACATTATCCTAACTTCTAATAAAATTGTAAGCCTTTAGGAAATTATTAGTACCAATTTGAAGTTTTAAATGTCCAATCTAGAAAATCTAACAGATGGAAAATTTTATATGATGTCATATATGGTTGATGCCATGAATACTATAGTGACTATGTCACAAAATGCGCTGTGGGATCCATTAAAGAAATGCCAAAAAAAAGTATTTTTGATGATTTTAGCCTCACACACATATATCGATTCAAAAATAAAATCTAGGTGATGGTAGATGTGTTCTACCCAATGGTGGACATGTCAATTTATGGATAAGTTATGCCATGATATCAAAACTAATTAAGAGAAGCATCTAAAATATTGGGGACTACTAGTTCTACCCTAATCATACAGTGATAAGAATATAAGGGACCTATGTATCCCCATTATATGTACAAATATAAGTCATAGATAAGTTGGTTGAGTAACAAATTTATTTCCAACTATTTGATAGTGTAAATATTGATTTGAATAAGGCTAGGTAGGGAGTTATTCATAATGTCTTCTAAGTATTAGCCACATGTAATATAAAAAATGAGAACATTTATATCTAATAGGAAAGATCAAAGTTCATTATGGCCTAGGAAAATCACCATTCAAGTATTTGGACCCAAATAAGACCATTAGGATTAATTTTGAGAGGCTTGGGAAGAAATTTCCCATTACATATGGACGTCAATGGTTTAAACATGACCCCATATTTTTTGAAAGTTTAATGTGACACCAATGTCACAGTAAAGATGAGAAAGGTAAGTATGTTAATTATAGTGGTGAAAAAAATCCAATATGATCCTAACATCACTGAAGACGACACTAAGAGGATAGATGAAGAGTAAATAGCTCCACCATAGTTCCACACTCCTCCTCCTTAAATGGAAACAAGAACACATGTGGAGACTAATGAACAAATCAAGTCTAATATCTTTAGAGGTCTTCCTAGAACTCCAAGTTCTACCAACATTTAGTTTACAAATAACATGGGAATATAAATATTTCCTAGCACTCTAGTGGGATCACTCATTTTTTTACCCTTAGCTCCATCGATAATGGTGCAAAAAGTAATTCTTCCATCTTATTTTTTACAAGTTCCTATTGTTTCCACTTTAACATCACTATCTACTACTATTACTACAACACTAATGACTCATCATATACACTCATTATGCCTCCACCATCATTCATTGATCCATGTCCATCTACAAAGCCAATTTATATTTATAATAATCCCTCTACCACCACTGTTATGATAATTTAAACTATTTTTTCTAACTCCTATATAGTCACAAAATAAGAAGAGACACATATGACATACTCAAGTGTTTTAGTAGCTCCCCTCTATACAAAAATATGGGAAGAACAAGAAATAATTGGTTAGTTATAGGAGAAAGAGGAATAAGCATAGAAATGGGTCCAAGAAGAAGAAGAATAAAGGGAAAAAGATACCAATTCCATGGCAACAACTACTTAAGTATTTTCAATAATTAACACAATTCCAAGTGGTGTTGCACCTACATCAATGATTTAACTATTACTCAGGAAAAAATGTTTTTGTCACTTAGACTTAGGCTTATATTAATAATGGCATAATGGACCTAAACACTATTTATTCCCCTATTTATTTTACTGAGGTTATTATTTCATCTATTACAAAATATATAGAAAATTTGCCTTCAACCCTAGTGACATATTTTTTCTTCAACACCACTTATCTACAAGGTTCTAGATCAGGGGAATATTTTGAAGGGCTAGTGTCCTCCTCCATTTTGATAAACATTAATTATTTCCCATGACATATACCCAATTGGTTATGCTAATTTCCTAGGCCACTTCAATAGATTATTTCATAGTCTCTATCTATAAGACTCTAGAAAAGGCTAAGTATATCATTGATAAACCCCCACAAAATAGAGTCACAGATGGAAGAATTTTATTCCTTCCTTTATAGAGAAATCAACACCTTATCCTTCCATTATGTTTCCTTCAACAAAAATTCTTTGGCCAACAAATTCACCATTATCTAATTCTAGACTAACTATCCAAGTTGAATAATAATTTATAATAAATATCCCTCCTATATTTAAGCAATTGCAATAAGGATAAATGGGCAAAATAAATTTATTATGACTGATCAAACTAAATTAACATTTCATTTTTATAGACATATAGACACATAGAAAAGGGTGAATAGGAATAATGTGCTAGTTGAAAGAGAAACAATGGAGTTAGATCAAAGAGAGGATATTTTCTCTTTAATGAAGAAGAGGAAGGTTAACCAAAGAGACACAAATGAGTATAGATAATATCCTTATATTTTTTTGGATGCAATTAGAGGAATCTTAATTTAGATGTTTAGGAGATATGACCAATCAAAATAGATGTTAAAAGATAAGAATATTATTTAGGATCATAGGGAAACTGTGGATAACATACAAAGTCCAATTAAAAAATTATATGATATAATTATCTCAATAAGATTTGCAAAGGCTAAATCCTAGCATAAGTGGGAGGATGTGCCTTAGTTTTATAATAAGATGAAATATATGGAGAGTAAAATTAAATTCCTAGGCCAAACTATAAGTAACACATCTTATACTCATTTTAATTTTATAATAGCATTAAATGTAGCATGGACTTATAATTACATAGCTACTAAGAGAGATAGCTTACTTGGCTGACACTGAGAGATCTGAGATATTGTATAGTAGTTTATAAATCATGATAGAGAAGCATTCTCTATTTTGAAAGACATGAGAGTTACATACATGTATACTTATCTTGGTAGTTGGTTAATAAGGCCATTTTTGAAGGCTTACTCTAAGTGGTAGTGAATATATTTTAGGTAGAAATTTAATGGATGGTATTTAAAACTAATGAATAAATTATATAGCTGATAAATTTTACTAGGGACATGGTAGAAAATATAGAAACTTACCATGTGGAACTTAGGGATTTAATGTTTATACATATAAAGATGATGGATAAGGTTTAACAGTTATTCAAAATGTCTCTACTTGATTATGAAGCAATCAATATTGATTTTGAGGCCAATCATACTTTATATAATAAATTATAAGCATAAAATCAAGAGAATATTTTAGAAAAAATATCATCTATTCCTACCCAGCCTATTAATATCCAACAACAACTTCCAAATTTTACATTAGTGTAAACTCCTATAGGTCCCACTTGTGTCCCACTTCCCCTTTTTACTACCATATCTAAACTACAATTTACTTTAGTTGGTTCTTTGCCTACATCAAATCATGAAATACATATGATCACTTTATTACCCAAAGCATGCAGGCTTCATCTTTGAGTGGCACCACATCAACACCATAGGTAGTCTTTGTATATCATTACATGTTTGAGTTATAAATACATTCCTTTTTGGACTATTTTTTATCTAATATTTATTTTGGATGAAGGAATATTATTTATATTATATATTGTAAACATGCATGGGATGCATGAGTTTTTGACATGATCTTATTTTAGAAGCTGTAAAATTTATACTTTTATTGAAGGATGAGGTATCTGCATCGCAAGCTAGATATACATGTACCCTCTCCATTACAAAAAGAGGAGAATTTTGTAATTGAGTTTAATAATAAATCTTGAGGATTTTTTTACAATCTTATCTTGATGTTTGTTTCTCTTCCAAATATTGTGTTTCATTAAGGAATTTATATCACACTGGTATTTTAAGTTATTTGGGTTGTGTAGAAGTTCATTTAATATAGTAATTCATATTGTGATATTATCTATTTTTTAAGTTCTTTTTTAATTAATCATAATATCCCACTGACAAAGGATGTGTGATAGCAATCTAGTATTGGTGACAACCTCTGATTATGAATGTTAAATTTATTGTATATGTTTCCTTTTACTCCTAAATAAGTTTATGTGTCTTATGTTCTAAAATAAAATTACAACATGCATTAATTTTCAATCACATGTCTAACCCATAGCAAAAAGACAAGTTTAGAAGCGTTTCATCCATATTTGATTCACAAACCTTCTTTTCTACCCTAATTTTCCTTGCTTTAATAATTTTTTGATCTAATCCACCTTAGGTTAGAATCCTTCCATCTACCTCCATCATAATTTTTTATTTTAGATTCCATTTCATCCAAACCATCTGAGGTAAATAACCCATTTATTACTATTATTCCACCACCTAGTTATTTATAAAATCAAATACCCTAAAGCTCATGCTTTGGAGTGATTTTCTTCACTAATCCTAAAATATTAGAGTCTACGTCATATGATTATGTGGTGTGTATAAAACCCACCTCAACATGAATTATGTTTTGTGATAGAAGGAATGATATTTCCTTTATTAATTAAGAACACTTGAGTTACACTAGATATACCAAGGAGATTGATATGGTTCAATTCTAACACTAGACTACTAGACTCACCCTTACATATCCATATAAGGCATAGGTTAGACAAAGGAACCTAAAGGTGACCCCATGCTCAATCTAATTATCTAATCATAAGAGGTCATATTCCTCCACATACTATGTCCCTTTATTATTTAGTTGTTCCATTATTTCCATACCCAGAGCTCTCCATGATTTTATTATAAACCTAGAGAAGTATCTTCCTTATTTTTATCCCTTAGGAGGAAGGACTGCAAAAGAAAACATACAAGATTTCAATAATTCCTTAGGATTATTAATTTTAGTCCATGAATATGTGGCATGAAATTTTTTCTATTTTACATTATAGGATGATACTCATTAGTGGTTTTTTAATATCCTAAAGGATTCAATTACTTCTTGGGACCAATGTTAAAATACCTATGTCATAATTTAGAGAAGTCATTATCCCAATTATCATATATTAAAATTTTTAAAGAATTATAAGAGAACTTAATAATCCAATCAAAACCTTTAACACAATATTTTTAAATATGTATATTTAAATAGATACTAACTATGGGACCAATGATGCATTAGCCCTTGAAATGTAAAAAAATCCTTAAAATCTATGAGTGTAGTTTCGTGCACAAAGCATTGAACATTACATCACTACCACTAGTCTATGTTGAAGCTAACAATATTGATAGGTATTTCAATCCCTAATTACAATCTTTGGATATGCCCAATATTAGTCCAAATTTATTTTACCCCAATCATATTTTGAATTTCAATTAGAATGTGATGTCCCATAATCAAAACTAAGTATATTCATAATTACCTTTGGCCCATGTTCCATATAACCAAAACCTCAATTTTATGAATAATTCTATGTCAACACCTAATTAGTAAGGTTAGCAAGAATCCATGGTCTTATTTGATTCTACTAACATATAGGTTACTACTTCTAATTCTACAAAAGCATAATTAGATGTCATTCAATGTATGGTTAATAAACTTAGAAATGAGTTTATGAGCATGCAAAAATATTTTTGTAATATTTTAGGGGAAATGGCCAATAATAATTTCACATTCCAAAGTTATAATATAACATTTAACTAGCCAAGGAACAACTCCAAATCACAACCAAACAAAATACTAGAGATAAACATTTGTGAGGTTGCTTTACCCAATTTATGTAGAGTTCATAATACTGCACAACATGGTGAGATAAATTATATATAATTTTATACAACCTTTGATATTTTTTATAAGGAGATGGAAAGAAATGAGGTTGTTCTAAGTCATCTTGATTCATCTATAGTTGGTGCCTTTAGTTCATCCAACACTATAATGATTTTTGAGGCATATCAATTCTTGTTCCTAGTTGAAGATGAGAATGAGCAAGAATATAATATAAATAAGATATATGATTTCTATATGTACCAAATAAATAGTTATAACTAAATAATCAAGGGATTAAAACTTCCACACCTCCAAAAAATAGAGCATTTGTTCCTCCAGATCTAAAAGATGATAACAATCCACCTCCTCCAAATATAAATGATCAGTGATAAGTTGTTGATTCATAGAACAAAAGTGTATATAATATATTTAAGGATATGAATATAATTAAGGAAAACATTAATCTTCATGAGCTAGCCCAAATTTCTAAACAAAGATATTTTTTATTAAAAGTGTTGACTAATAATTCATCTACTAATAAATCCAAAGCTACACATACTAATGTGGTTGATCATCAAGACAAACTTAAAGTACCACATTTTATATTGATTGTTAGAATGTTTGGAAATAATGTGCATAATTTTTTGGTATACTTAGGTGACTTGATAATTTTCATGCCTATAATTATTTGTATCAAATTAAGTTGACACCAGATAAATATAAAAGAGTAATATTACATCTAGACAAGATTATAGTCTAAGTTGTTAGGGAGTTAATCAACATTCAAATGCAAATGGATTTAGATCCATGTGTCTAAAAATACATATATATTATGGTTGTTGATGTTCCTTAGTTTTATGGCTTACTTTTAAGTTTATTTATCCAAGACACTAAATGGTTGCATGAGTACTATTTTTTTTCATATGTGGATACCATGGAAAGGAGTATAAAATTAGATCTGAGTGGACAAAGAGTTAAAGATGAAGTATATAATCATGAAATATAATGCCAAGAATGAAAATGTTACCTTTTATACATATCATGTATGTGTTTACACATTTACTATAAAACATGAGCCTTATCAATGAGAATTTTAAGGTCCTTCACATATGCAGACCTTATACTTTGACAATACCCATTCCAAAAAAGGGTCAGTCATGAGCATAATTTTGATAAATCTATAATGAAGAAAATACATTATTACATATGTTTTATAGTTCCCATGCATCAATAATCAAGTTGAATATGAAGCTCTAATTTTGGGATTATAATTAAAACTAAAGCACAAAGTCAAATAATTACTGATACTTGGAGATTCAGAGCTAGTTTTCAACCAGATTAGGAGAAAATATCAATGAAATATTTCATACTTTAAAAGGTATAAACAATAAACTTTTTGACCTGATTGTGTCATTTAAAGCATTTAACATCATATCTATCCCAAGGGAGGAAAACTAGATAACATAATCACTATCAACCTTAGTTGTTAATATATTACCACTCTAAGATTATAAGATGTATAAATTTTTGTGGAGTTTGTTCCCTATCCCTTAGTCCCTGATAACATGGATAATTTTTAAGTGTTTGATGATCATCCATAGATTACAAACTTCCTAAGAAAATTTGATACTTTTAAGTCCCATATAATTTATGAAATGGATTTTGACACCATGAACACAAAGGAATTAGAAAATGATGGCATGTTATAGCTGAAATAAAATAAAATACCCATGGGGATGGTATCACTAGAGTGAGTGTTTGATATGGATATTCAATCTAAGAGACATAAGTGGTCTAAAATAGATGAATTTGATTTTACTAAAGTGAACCTGGGAACTAATGATCATCCATATCATGTCAACATGTGATTGAGTTTATCTAAATTTAAAAGGCATGAATTTATAGAATTTCTAACTCAATATAATTATTTAATTACTCGGACATATAAATATGTAAAATTTTTTGACCCCAAGATCATAACCCATACTATACCCTTGTAGGAAGTGTGTAAACCATTTAGGTAATACCAGAGAATAGTGAACCTAATTTTAGAAGAACTCATTTAGAAGGAAGTCCATAAATTATTATAAGCCAAAATCATGTTCCCAATCAAGTATTCCACTTGGGTTGCCAACCTAGTATCTATCCAAAAACAAAGAATGTTGAGATCAGGGTGTGTATGTATTTTAAAAACATGAACAAAGCTTTAGAAAAGGATAATTATACTTTCCCTTCCCTTAATTAAGTAATTTAGGTGGTAAATGGGTTGGAAATGAATTCTTAGGATATAATCAAGTATTAATAGAATGTAAAGACAATGAAAACAACTTTTACCACTAAGTGGGAAATGTTTACATATAAATGGATGCCTTCTAAATAGATAGATGTAGGTGAAAATTTACAATGTGCTATGTATTTTTCCTTTCAAGGAATCATTATAAAATGTATCACCATCTACATGGATGATTTACCTATATTTTTAAACAAAAGGTTTGATTATTATGTTTATTTACATAAAGTGTTTGATGAGTGTAGAAGTTATGCAGTATCATTAAATCCAAATAAGAGTCTTTTTGTAGTTATAGAAGGCAAACTATTGGACCACATCATTGCCAAAGATATAATTTATATTGACCCAAAGTGAATTCAATCCATCCCAAATATACCATATCCTAATAACATAAAAGATCTTAAATATTTATTTGGAAAAATAAATTTTGTACAAAAATTTATTTTAGGATTTGTAGAAATCACTAATAAATTAAATTATATGCTAAAACAAGATGCCAAATAAAGTAGATAACCTATGTCATAATATAATTTCAATACATTAACACTTCCATCTCTCAATCTCTAATTTATATCAGTCCTAACTTCAACAAGGATATCTTCCTATATTCATTTACATCATAACATATTATAGAAACATTACTCAAACAAAAGGAACATGGAAATTAAGATATGATGGCCTTTATGATCACTAATTGAAAGATGTAAAGCTGAAATATTTCATGATTTAAAAGAATATTTATGTTATGACTAAGGTAGTGAATAAATTTAGATGCTACATCATGTGAAATAATACCTACTCCATTGTCCCAAACATATCTATCAAACTAACTCTTGGATTTAATAAACTAGGTGAGAGAAGAGGAAAATGGATGGCTAATATGCATGAGTTTGATCTTAAAATCAAGCCTTCTAAAATAGTTGTGGCACATGTCATTATTCAATTGATGACTGAAATGTATCCACATATATTAATTCAATAAATTAATGAAGCTAAAATATTTGGAGGTAACTGGTATACCCAGATCATCAACTCCATAATCATAGGCACATTCCCTTTGGTGTTAAATAGAGAAAAAATATGGGAACTCAAACATAAATAAACTCATTACATGATAAAGAAAAGAGTATTGTATTAAATAAATTATAAAGGCATATATTTAATGTGTGTATTAAAATAATAATTCACATACATCCTAGAGAATTTCCATAAAAATATTGGCAATGGGCATCCCTCTAGAAATGATACAACATAAAATTATAAGGGATGCAACTAGCCTACCATCTTCAAGGACACTCATATCCAAGTGATATCATGTCACCAATGCCAAGTAATTGGAAAATGATAAATACATGAAATAATGCCTTTGTAACCTATGATTAAAGGATTTCATTTTTTATAATGGGGTTTATAATTTTTATGAATAATTAATCTCAACTCTTCATTATGATACAAATTTGTATTAATAGCCATGAATTATTATACTAGATGGACTGAGGCTATAGAAAAAATGAATTCCAGCACTCATATACAATTAAGTTTCTTGAAGAAAATATTTTAACTAGATTTATGACACCATTTTATTTGGTATGTAATAATTTTCCAATGCTCCAATCTACAAATTTCACTGAATGGGCTTATAACAATCATATTATGATTACATTCTCTTCAAATTACTATCCATGGGGAAATAGAGTTGCATAATTGATGTGGGTTTTATGCACACCTAAAAAACTTAGTAGCTTATAATATTCTAGTATATATGAATTAAATTCATTCCAAATCATGAGTTTCTAGGTATTCAATTTTCTAAATAACCTATTGGTCTAATAGCAGCAAGCAAAGTGGTTTGTTTACCATAAATGGGTTGGGTATGGATGAATTTGAATATAATAAAGATGGGGGACTGATGATGGATCTAACCTAAGGTGGTTAGGACAAAAATAAACTCAAAAAGATGGAAAGGTAAGGAAAAAATATGGCATGTGGACCACATCAAATGAAACTCTTTTAGACTAGCATTTGAACTAGATGTTGGACAAGGAATCAACGACTAATATTTCTTGTAGGCTAATGTATCACACCAATAATAAAAAATAGTTAGGATTCAAAGGTAACTATAATATATCATACTTAAACACATAAAATCAAAACTTATCAAATTTTTAATACTACAATAACATATATACAAAGTAGATTATTATTCATATGAAAAAGATATTCATATCAGCAATACCTCAATATGAGTAAACTATGTATTAAAATAAAACTCATGCACAAAAAAACAACTAAAATAACATAACTTATTACATAATCCACAAGTTTGGATAAGAATCAATATTTTCACATCAAGAGCAATTATAGAACTTCTCATAATTTCTTATTAATTTCAATATCCAAAATTATCCTCTACTTGGAATAGGAAGATACAATTATAAATAATATTAGGATGGGGAAGGCCTAATCTCTCAAGAAAATTCTTAAAAATACATATCCACAAATAGCATTGTATGATAATCTCATGTAAATTATATATGTATATTAACTTATCCCATAATAGAATTTTATAAATAAAATACAATATATACATGCAACATAAATTTGGAACAAAATTTATGACTTAACCAAAATATACAAGTATATATTTATATTTATCAAGGTATTGATGTGGCACTACTAACTAAAGAATATGATAGAGTGTTAATTCTAGGAACTAAAGTACCCACTATTTTTCCTTATGGGATCAAAATGGGCCCACTTAGAGTATGCATGACTGCATATCTATGAAATTAGGAAGTATGTGTTGAAATGGTAGTACTTATAACTGGATGAGTATTGGTCATTGATCTTAAATATCTATCCTTAGTTTTAAGTTTTTCAAACAATGCATAGGCACTTCGAATTCCCTATTAACAACATTAAAATTGAGAAAAGAGGGCTTGAAAATCTTGATGGTTTCAATCAATAACCATGTATGCTCCACTTCTGAGCTCTTAAACTCATCTCCCAAGGACTCTAATTTCATCACTCTATCCCTAAAAAAACTTATCAATTGCAAAATTCCATCTTTGGCTTCATATACTCTACCTTCAACCTCTTCCTTAAAGTTGTTTAATGTTGCTTTTAATAAGGGTCTCAAATTTTGGCTTGTTGATCAATTCGCCTGTAGAGGTTATCACTTCAGTGACCCTCATGTCTTTTATAGTTACTAATGCCTAGTTATCATTCTTTGTAAGATGTACTAACAAAACCTTTATCTAATTATGACACACAAGAGCAAGATCTCTTTTGGTAATCACATAGTTTAATGTCCATGTTGCATCCTGACTAGTCATTAAGTTAAACCAATTAAAAGCACCACTCCTAGAACATTAAATAAAAAAGGTGGGTATGTTTTCATACTCTTTTATCTAATTCCAAAAATTCATCACCTTTTCTTTCTATAACTATCCATTTCTGCTATAATCCCAAATATTGCTCAAAATATTATACAGTTGAGTGGTTGTATTTTTCATAATATCTACTATTTCATCCTAGGCATGTATGTTTTAATTTTGTAGTAGCCTATGTTGTTACCCCTCTTTAATTTTATACATTTATTTCATTTATTCCCTAATATAATCCATAAAACTATAGAAATATTTAGTATATTCATTTGGATCACCAGGATTTCTTTTAGCCTTGATGCCTTTTAGCCTTTTGGGCTAAGGGAAATAGATTTTCCATTTGTTCAAAGTCCATTTCTTCCATAGTGTCTACATTTACTACCTTCTTATTTTTAATCCTCTATATTTTGTTTCTCTGCCTATCAAATCTATTAGAGAATATGGGTAGTTTAACAAAATCTAAATTTTGCCTACCATCTTATTTTCCCTGTATCTCCCTCACCCATTTAGAAACAATAAGTTTCCCTTATTATCTTGAGGGAATTAAGTATTTTGAGGTAGAGGGTGGAGGTGTCATAGGAGGATTTATATTTGGAGGATTTAATGTATGAGGTTCTAATGGATAATTTATTTCAATAGGGAATTGTAATGGAAGGTATACAATCCTTTACCATGGTGAGGGTTCCCTCTATGGATTAACCTTAGTTACGAATTTGGTCAATATCAGATTTTTTTAAATTGAAAATGTTCTTGATTATATAGGGGATGTTTGTGGCATATGTAATTCTAATTTAAATAAAGGTTTCCTAAGGACTGGTGGTATGTTTGGATTAAAAATAGAAATAGTTACCAATTTTTTAAAATGGATATCCTTCTTTGGAGTCCTTATTTGGGTATATGTTGAAAGAATAGATGAATAAAAGAACCAGACACTATTGAAGTATCTAAAATTAAAATAGAAGAAAATAAAGAAGAAACCACCTTATTTATCTTTTTCCTTTACTCCACTATGAGGATTGCATAGTCTAGGGCACTAACTATTGTTTATTCTTCTTGAAGACTTCCCAAGCTTAGATATTTATCCCTTTCTAACTTGAACTCCTCATATTCATAACCCAAAGATTCCTCCTCACCTTCCTTATATTTTGATTCCATCATAATATATGAATTCTCTTCCTCATCTATGACATAGTCTACCAGGGATATCACCTATTCTTATTCTTTCAACTCCTCATCAATACGGGATTCCTCTATAGTAGTCAGACTAAAAGATGGCATTTCCTCTAATTTTTGAGTTATGAAGGAGGTTTTTAGGACTATGGATATCCTTCATCATGTTTTTATATGATGGATAAAAATTTATAATGATGATTAAATAATTGATAAAACTCTAGTAGTATGAAGTAGGTGGTGGTGATGGAATGTAAGGTGTAAAAAAAATAATGGAAGGGGAAGTGGATGAAGATGGAACTAGTTGGGGAGATGGAGTAGAGATGGAAGAGATAATAAAAGAGACTATAGAAACTCTAGAATACTTACCTACATTACATTTGTGAGAGATGATAGATGTTTCATAACACATTAACTCTTTTATTTATCTTGTGGAGATGGAATTATCTCCACTATATTGGTTGTGCCCAGAGGTGTAGTAGTGAATACTGAATAAGTGGGAGCTAGCATAGGACCAAGGAGATTTTTCATAATTTCTTTTCTTATTTTGAGGTTTCCCTCCCTTTGAAAACTTGACCCCTTTTATTGTAGATTTGTTTCTTTTGTTGTAGGAGAAGAGTATTGGCTTGGACATCATTAATCATGTGGTTGAGTTGGAGGCCACCCATGGCTCCATGACTTATGGGCCTATTTTACCAATTTATTAGCATTTTCCTTGGTAATATCAAGAGTGTATTGGATGACCTAGGTGACCATCATGGACATTTGTTCATTCTTAATTTTTATCCATACTTCTGAGTCCTTTGATGTATTTAATAAAATTGAATCATTTTCATACCCATGGTGACCATATGTAAGTTCAGCTTCTTTTTTTCCCTCAAGGCTTGGAGATAATTTCTTATTTTCCTTTTGGGGTCCCATTCTATAAACTAGGCCTCATCAAAAATATTTCAAGTTCTCACCCTCCCTAATTCATTCAAGTGAGCTCATACCATGTATTGGAACTAACCAATACTTAGAAGAGTTTTAAATTAATAAGTCAAATGCTTTTAACCTAGTTCTTCATCTATGTTATTATATATCTAGTATGGTATTTCTTACTATGTAATTTTATTAGGGACATGGTGAGGCAAGAATAAAGGAGGTGCCCTTATCCCTTGAATCTTAGTAATTATCACATTGAGGTAATACCAATAATCCCCCCATTTCTCAATGGTTATCCTTAATATTTATAATATCCAAAGCATTTAGGTGCCATGAAGCACTTGGTATGCTTGAGGGTATAATTTTGCACAAATCCTCTTGATTTCAGTTCTGAATATGTACACAAACATGAATGAGTAGTCCTCATAGATTTTATTATTAACATATTCGGTTGATGGTTACCATAATTATCCATTTATCTTATGAAATGTGGCCAATAATACATCTACTAAGTAAGACATCATATAAAAATTTCCATCCATTGACCTTTATTCACATTTATACATCTGAGATTTTAGCCTAACACTGATAACTACCCCTAAAGCAATAATTTTTTCGGAGGTCAACATGATGTCCAATAGTGGGACCCATTATAATTTCACATAAGTGATACTAGGAAATCAATATTTTTTTAGATCTATGGATATCCTAATCCTTGTTATGCATTTGATAATCCCATTGGATGATATGGCTCCCCTAGGACTTAATCTTTGGCTTTTAAGAAGACATTATTTGAGTTTTCCTTCCATTATGTTGTGTTTGAGGCATACATTACTTGAGACCAGGTTATATGCTACCTCAAGCATTGGGATGCTGATGTATCTCTTGAATGCTCTCCCATAAATATAATCAACCACATCCTTTCCTTTCCTAATGTGGAGGAAATCCTTGGAGCAAATTCCATTAAAAATAAATATTGAAGCATATTGATACATGCATTACCTCAAGTTTTGTTGTTGCTTGATGAAGTCCTATAATTTTGAGAGGTATAAGGTCCTCAACTTATTACTTTTAATCCAAAAATAATTTTCTCTATGTATAATAAGGAACCACTGAGTCCACTACATTCTAGAGTGTCAATTAGTGTAGAAATTTTAACTCAATATCACTTTTATCAAACACTATATCAATGTACTCAATAATTCCCACATAAGAGTAGCCAAAAGGAACCTAAATGCATGTTTTATTTGAAGAGTAATTCATTTCATCAATCTCAACCTATTTAATTTGTTTATTGATCATATCAAAATTATCTTCAAGTTTACTAGAAAGCTAGGGTTTATAGTCACATGAGAGCTTGAAATCACAATGTTTACTAGAAGATTTCTAGTGAAGTGACTTGCCTTTTGTTTAGATTTTACATATGTCATATAAATTATGTGCCATGAATGCCCAATTAATTTGATTTAAATGTGGGTAATGGATTTTAGTTTTTTATCTTTCAATTTAAACTTACCAATCAGCTTTGGTGGGTTCATTTACTTGCCAAATGGTAGTTATTCATTTATTTTTACATATCTAGTCATTATGTTTTAGACAACTATCAATATATAACTTACCCACTTGTTTTATTTATTATTAGTCTTTCATTATGTGAGTTTTAGTTATGTACTTCATGTATTTTAACACTTGTCCATTTTTCACTCACTTGGACCTTTAGATTTGCATCTTTGCATTATATGTTATGGGGTCAAAAGTTAACATAACTATGCCACATGGATCAACCTTAGGCTTAAAATAACTTTGAGGATAATAATCATAGGTGTATTAGCCTTTTTAAAATGTGTACATCTATGTAAATGTTTTGTATAATAATATGTCAACATGTGGCATGATCTTGGGGCCTCAAAGGCATGGAGACTCAGAACCATGGGAAAATTAAGCCATTGACTGAGTATTTTTTTTTAAAGCTCTAGACCAATATAATTATGCCATTTATAATCTTCTTATATCTTGAAATCTCAAGGGTATTAGACATTAGGGCCTCGAGACCATTAAATTTGTGTAATCTCTCCATAGTTCTAAATTATAGACATATACCACTTGTCACACTTTTAGGACTGTAAGAGCTCAGAACCATTAAATGATTAACTTTGCTTTCAAAGATTCTAAGGTTTTGTGTAATGAAAAAGTGTTGCATGATGTGATTTTATGGCTCAGAGACTTTGATCACTTAGCATTTTCATTGAAGCATGAAAGGCTCTATGTAACATAGTAATAATACTTACCCAACTCTTATAGCTTAATATCTTTGAAGACATATAAGCTTTTTATAAAGGGATATAGGTTTTGGATAACATAAAGATGCCACCTATCACTATCTTAGCTTATTAAAGGTAAGTCCTAGATAGGAATAACTTTGATAGGTATTATCCAATATTCATACAAGTATACAAAATTTAGGAAAATATAATGAATGAAATTAGTACCATTAGTCCAAATAAACCATGAAAAATATGAAAACCCAAGGTTTGAGATTAATAAAAATAATACTTAAAGCTTTGATTTTCATAATTTAAAATTTATACAAATATAGGCTTCAAGGACAACATTAGAATTCTGTGAATCAAAACCAAATTCATGAATGTCTAAGGTTTATAGGACCCTGAATAAAAGTATTCAAATCATAGTGGGTCCCCAGTAAATTTTTTAAAATGGGTTGTGTGTATTAGGGCAAAATAAATGGTGACTCGATGGAGAAAATACTCCTAGATATTTGAGAACCCATAATACTAGTAGTATATCATAATAAAAAATAATCCCTTGTTAGAAAAGAATAAATAAACCAGTCTTATAAAAAGACTCCTACTAATCTATGCAACATACTAACCCTTTCCATTCCTTGTATTTGAGTGTGTGATATTATGAAGTCAATTTTATCTTGTTATGAAAGGTGTGAAAAAGTCTTGAATAGACACTGTAGGTTTCATTTTGATCTCAAATTTTGTAATAAAATAGTAAGTAAAGTCTAGGTATTTTTCTATTTTTAGCTAGATATACATTTCCCCAATAGAGATACATCTAATTCTATTCAAATCTTTACTCTAATACTATCCATGTATCTATAGCCACAATAGAGATTACTTGAATCACCCCTTTTTATCACTCTGTATCATAACATATATTTGATTGAAACACATATAGAATAAGGGTTAAAAATCACCATTGGCTTTGTATATGCATAATAAAACTTATTTCAATCACTATGTCATTATTAGTGTGTATCCAATTCTATTTTTCTTATCTCTCATCCAAGTATTAGTAGGTTACAGTGTAATTAATCCTTGGAAATGGAAATTATTCCTAATATTTGCATGATTAGATCAGAGTAAATCCTAGAGGTTAAGTAAACTCATTCAATCAAATTAGGACCTAATTCAGTCACAACACATACCTTAACCCTAGAAACTCTAGTAATGTTAGAATAAACCCTTATGAAGACCAATGGTGCATCCTTTTGAATCATCCCCTTGATTTCGGTAGTTATTTTTTAATCTCAATGTATTAAATTAGTTGTTCTATTCTTTAGTTTTAGAAAACTAATATAGAAAGCATAAAAATTAATTTATTAAAAGCAAATGTAGAAAGTAGGAAAGATTAATCCTAAAAACCATACAATTAATGTACTAAAAGAAAATATAGAAAGTAAGAAAGGTTAATCCTAGAAATCATGAAATTTATACTATAAAATAAAAAATATACTCTAATCCTATATCTACATCTCTACTTATAGTCATTATGAGGCATTTCTAGTTGGATTAGCCATGAAATTGTGCTTCAAAAACTATCCATTGATCAGAAAGGCAAAATCATTACCTTAGAGATCTTCCAACTAGAATGAATTCTTCCCTAGGATATTTGATATCTAATATGGTATTATCTACAAAGGACTGAACTTATCATCTTATCTTTTCTCTTCATGTGTTTTATCCCATAGAAGCACTAGGTCCAGGATCCTAAAGGCTTTGATCTTGGATTTTTTATTGAACCATATTTTGACAATATCCTAATGTTTATTAAAGTTATGAAGTGCTTTATTTATTACATCATTCATTTGGACTATGTCAATTAGTCTAAATTATATTCTTTCATGCTCTCCCATGTACTCTTACATGAACTGGTATGTTAGCATTTTGAGATTAATGGAAAAGATTGGTTGTTACCATACACTAGTAGAAAAGGTGAAGTCTTGAGGGATTGATTATGCCTTGTTTTATCTACCCATAATACATACTTCAATAAGAGATGAAATTCTCTTGGTTTATCTTATGTTGAATACCTAATGGCATCCATTATATTTTTATTGATAGATTTAGCTACTTCATTCCCTTGTGGGTAGTATTTCAAAGAGAACTTGGTTGTGATTTGATTATCATAAGCCTATTTTATGAATTTGATAGACTGGAATGTTGGAAAATTATCAAAAACTAATGAAATGGGAGTGCCAAACTTGGCCAATATGTTTCTTCCAAAAACTTGATGATAAATTTCTCTAGAATTATTAATAGATACAAAAATTTTCTACTTGATGTAGTAATCAATGGTTGTTAAGATAAAATTATGTCATGTTGAAGAGTTTATATTTATCACCCTAATAAATAAAGGCCCTATTGGGTAAAGGGACATCCTTTAATGAATAGCTATAAAGGCATGACAACATTCACTTCTCTTTTTCCAAATACATGGTAGTCATGAAATTTCTTGACATGGCTATGCACATCCTTCAAGATGGTGGACCAGTAGTACCCCATCCTTAGAATCTTGTTTATTTTTGTGTTTCTTGAGTTATTCCCACTTCTTATCTTCTAACATAGGTTATCTATGATATCCATATATTCTTCCTTTGAAATGCATCATAGGTAGATGCCTTTATAGTTATTTATGTATATCACTCCTTATCGATCATATAATGAGATTATTTGAGACTGAGTGCTCATATATACTCTTTGTTAATCTCATGAGGACATGTAATGATGTGAAAATAATGGATGATTTTATCATATCACTCATCACCAGTTACCTAAGTCTCGTTAATTTTTTCAATAATAATACATGGATCAGTCTTAATCATCAAATGGATGATTCATTAGCCTCTCACCATATTAACTATCCTAATTTCAAAGTCAAACTCCTAGAGTTTGGCCATCCATTTACCTCTTATTTCATCTAGTTCATTCTGGCCAAGCATGAGCTTGATAGTAGGATCTAAAATAATGGCATATGTTTTGTTTCACAAAATATAGTGACCAAACTTTTTTAATTATTTGATCAAGGCATAACTATGCTTTTATATCATAGAGTATTTCAACTCTGCATCCTTTACATTAGTTCTCATTCAAGTAATGGGATGTTCATTATCATCCAACTTTTGTGTCAGTACAATAGCTATAGTATGTTCTAAAGTGAATGAATAAAACTACAAATATTTATTGAAACTTGGACTAATTAGAACTTGGGCTTGAGGAATAATACTCTTGATGTCTTGGAAAGATCTTTGGGCTTCTGTCATCCACTCTATATTGGCATATTTATTTAGAATAGTGTTTAATGGTTTGATAATCTCTATAAATCCAAAAATGAATATTCATACAAAGTTTATCTTACCAAAGGAGGACTTCAATTCCTTATTATTGTTAGGAGGTGTTAGCTTAGAGATGTACTAAATTTGAACTAGATTAATGGAGATTCCATATTTAATGGAGATGGCTTGAACTCTGAAGATGATGTTCTTTAGGTTGAGTAATACCCTATATTTATTGCACTTATCCAACACCTTTTAGAGATGGTCTACATGATTAAGTCTATATTTGGAAAACATAGTGAGGTCATCCATGTATAAGATGATGCACTTACCAAATAGCCCTTGGAAAGAAAAGTCCATGGTGTTGTTGCTTGCACAACATATCCCAATTTTACTTTAAAATGGGGGACCCATTTTTTTTTGCTTTGAAGTCTAGTCTTGTACCTTTTAGAATTTTATTGTGGTTGCTTATTTGAATTGGCCATCTTGGGAGTCCATTCTACTAGACATAAAGATTTAAATATAAATGTAATACATTGTTTTATCCAAGCCTACAAAATTAACTCTGCATTATAAAACACTTGGCATGGTAATTTATGTCTTAAACTAATTTAATTTTAATATTTGAATTTACATAAGTCTGATAAGTCTTAGTCTAATTGTTTATTTGTGTTTTGAAACACATTTTATAGCTCCCTTTTAGACTATTTTGCCTTACATTTTTGAAAATTATATAATTTTTTAGAATTCTCTGTCTTTTTTCTTGAACAATTTTATCCATTTCTACTTTAATTTCAATCTAAATGACTAAATGCTTATAAGATTTTACTTCTTAACTTAGTCACTTTCATGTAAATGGATGAAATTGGCTTTCAAATCAATCAAATGGCTAGCTTTGTGCAAAGTTTATATTTTATATGTAGACATTGGTTTTTAAATCAAAATTATTAACTATGCCTATTCATATTGTGCCTATAAGTCTTCAAATAAAATGCTATGATGTTGTTAGAACTAATGTTCTGAAAAAAGTTATAAAGACTTCACAAAGAGTGTTCAAGTATTTAGATTTTTGCAAAAGGTATTTGGGAAAATTATTTATGACTAGTTATAACTTTTGTTGTGAATAAAACTTTTGAAGACTAATGTTAAAAAAAGGTGTCGTGACAACAAATTTTGTGAAAAAAGTACAAGTTAAAGTTGTGAAGGTGAAGCTTACAAATATTAGGTTTTTAAAACATTTTTTCTAAAAGAATGGATTTTTAGCTTTGGACTTAGTCATTTTAATTTGAATTCTCTTATCCATTTATTTTTAGATGCTTAGTTTTTGGATTTTAAATCAAATATTGTTGACTTGGATTATTTTCCTTTTTCCTGTGGGTGTTTAAATGCATCTTGGTGCCACAAGGTGTTTTATGGTGTTCTTGATAATTCTACCCCATCCAAAGAAGTATTTCAAAAATTGGCTAATTTCATAAAAGTTACCTACAACCACATGGCACTGTTTTGCTTCTCCAAAAGGCTTAGTAGATTCTACAAAGCTTACCTAACACCATGTGTTCAACTCCTAATAGATCCAACCCATTTGAAAAAGTTTTTTGACACTTAATCAATTCTTTAATTTTACCTAGAGCCACATGTTATTTTTTACTCAATAGGACTTAACCAATCCTGCAAATCTTGCCAAGTGCCATGTTTCAATCTCCCAACGTTCTTAGGACTTTTCAAAAGTCTTTTAAGATTAATCTAATTTTATTCAAGGTTACTCAGTAGGGAAATGTCATTAATGATTCTCCAAGCTAATGGGATAATGGGATGATGCCATGTCTCATAATCCTACTAATCCACTATACTAGGGATGTTTGTACTAGTGTAATACCTCTAGGCTAGTGGGTCAATAAGATGATGTCATGTGGCATCATCCCACTACTCCATTGTCCTAGATATACTTGTATATAGTATGGAGCCTCTAGACAAGTGGGTGAGCAAGATGATACCACATTGTAAAATCCTATTGCTTTGTATCCCTAAGATGGTTTGTGCAGGTCTAATAATGATTTCAAATCCCAAATAAAGTGGGTAAGTGAGATGGCACCATGTGATGAGATCTCACTGCACCATAACCCTGAGGTAGTACATGTAGACCTTATAGCTTGTTAGATCTTAACCAAGTGAGATTTTGATAAATAAAAAAATCTCACTTCACTAAGGAATGAATAGTTAGCATGAACTTAAAGCTTCAATTGAGTAATGGAGGAGTGAGAAAAAGCCATGTGGTAGGGAACCCCATAAGAACTAAAGACACATTAGATGTGTAGCCAAAAAATTAAAGCACTAGATTAAATTTTATGGCTTATCTACCCATCAAAACTATTAAAAGTCTTGATAGAGTGACAAAAAGCCACATAGCCATATAAATGATGGACAAAAATGGCAAAGCTAAAGCCTATGGGCATTGATAAGCTACCAAGTGTCAGAATGGGGCCTATAGAGGTAGAGCCAACCATGTAGTAAGGTTAAATTGAAAGAGAATGAATTATAATCCCCATGGTATCAGCCCATTAGAGAAAATGACATGTTGGTTGTGTAGCTATAAAAGTAATAGATTAAATTTGATGGTCTATCTAGCCATCAAAACCATCAAGAGGCATGGCTCTAACTACATAGGATATGTGTAGCTAGCTATCCCAATGCAATCTTAACTAAATTCTATATTGGAATTCATTCTTGATTTGGTCTAGATGGTCCTAGATATTTTAATGATGTAGTAGAGTCAGATTCAACCCCAATGGACCATGATTAGGCATGCCACATTGATGATTGATGCAATTTCCCCCACGAGTGGGTGAATTCAAATTTGAACTTCATTTCAAATTCCTCAAGGCTGTGTGCCTATTCAAGATCATCTCTTGTTCCATAAAAAGGTTTGGCTCTATGTGGATTGTAAAAGGAGATAGATAGAACCAATCATTTTCTTGATTTCATAGGACAAATTCTTCCCTTTCTTGTTTTAGCTTACAATTACATAGTTATTTTTTGAGTATTTGATGAGTGTATGAATTTTAATATATTGTTAATCAAAAGGAAAATTATGATAAATAAAATATTTTTAAGTCTTTATGGTCATTATTTTCACATTTTTATGTTAGTGGTGCCCTTCCTTCTTACAGTTGTTCTCCCTCCTAGTTTCTTACACCATCTTTAGTTAGAGTTGTGATAAACCTAGCTCAACTAAAGATTTGTCTTACAGGATTCATTTAGTAAAATAATTTTGGGTTCACTTATGTTTATAGTAGGTGTTTTATCTCTTTACCTTTAAACTTTTGTTCTTTCTTTATAATTGGGTTAATCTAGGAATTGATTGCTTTATACTTGTATCAAAAGTTTATCATTGTCATTGCATTGTTTCATTATTGGACATAATAACTAATGAAGTAAGTTAGTTTGTGAAAGGATCTAAATCCTAGAATCATGACCTATGTTGAATACCTTAGTCAGAGTTAATCATTTTGTTTCAAATCATAAAAATAGGCCCCTAACATGGAATAGTTCACATTAGCCAACTAAGTGAATACTAACATCAAAGACTTGGTACTTTGAGATATCGAGGAGGTATTTTATTTTTGGGATATCCCTTAATTTAGGAAACACTAGGGATTAACATCCCCTTTGCCTAGTTATTGTTTGTGTGTCAAAACTTTCATCAACGTGTTATAGTGCTAGAAGGAGAACCTAAACCATGATTTGAATTCATTAGTTAAAAACTTGAGCTAAGGCATTTTATAACTCTTCTATCCCAATAAGCTAAAGTTTCTCTTAAGATATATGGTATAAATATTAATACCTGAACAAAGTATGTTAGGAATAACTTAGAGCTCTTATAATTCCTTGACCATAGAATACCAAAACCAAGACCTAAAAAAGGAAAAGAAAATCCAAACCCATCCAGTCAACATGAAATTCACCAACAACTATTTCTCCCCCTTTTGTTAATATCTTTATAATTTTTTAGCCCTTACTAATAGCCAACGTGATCTAGCTTAGATAAAGAGGCTATTGTATAATGGTTGTCCCAGGCATAGATCATGATTTTCCCAATAATCTAGACAAGTTATGTCCCAAGTTCATAGTTGGAGGTGTTCAAATAGTCAAAGAACACATCTAAACCTTTAAATATGCCTTGATCAAAACCTAAGTCCAACATAAAGATGTTACTTATAGGATATTACCATATTCCTTAGAGGAATCAGTTTATGTTTGATATCTTAGGTTACCCATGAGATCTATTACTACCTAGGCTATGCTAAAAATAGTGTTTTTAAACCACTTTACACTCCCCATTGACCCTATAGCCATATATCATCAATTTGTAACCACCAAGAGATAAAATAATGAGCCTATGATCATATTTAATGCTTGATTCCATAAGCTCTACCAGTGTTTTAAATACCCTTACTCTTAAAATGAAGGAGCTACCATACAAACATACCTTAGGGCTCTAAATTTGATGACTTCTATGTTCCTTAGGAGAACCCAAATAACTCTAACATCACTATATTTAGCATATAATGAATTGTTAAGCATATAATAATAGATGGTGCCACAAGTCTATGAAGTTGGTATTTTACCTTTGTTGGGTAAACTAGGTGTGTATAACTAAATACCAATGATTAACCAAACCCTATAGTAACTTACTCCATTAATGAATCCTATTATAAGAGACCTATATGCAAGCCTTGATCTAATTTAGAATCTAAATCTAATGAACTATCAACATAATAGTGTTCCTTACATGCCTTTAAACCATGTAGTTCTCCAAATAAATAATAGTAGTTGATATCAATGGATTACAATAATATTATTAATGCACCAACCAATATTGGATGCATTATATCTAGAATGATAAAATGGGCCCTTCCATCGTACTTAAAACCCTAATTATGGGATAGAAACACTCACACCCATTCACATATAGCTAGCCTATAACCTCAATCACCTAACCAACCTAGTGTTAGCATATATTTAGAAGTGAGCAATCTAAAACAATTATTTTAGAAGCTATCTAATGATGTGACAAACCTATCAAGGCAAGGGACTAAAAATTCCAATCAAAATTATAATAAGTAGTCCAAGTGTAGTGATTTCAATTTATAAATAATAAATAGGCAATGGAATTCCCAGCCTAATAATGGGAATGTTCTTAGTCCCATTGATGGTGGAAATTAGAACTAAAACACCCCCCATTATATGAATTTCATAAACCTAGACTTAAATAATTTTTATAGGTTGCAAAATATTGTAGACCACATAGAAACCAACTACACATAATGCATGTCTACTTCAAACATATTATAAAAGGAGGTTGATAACATGGAAATCCTACCTAGTCCTGGTGATAACTAGAACTAGAAAGGAGGAACCTAGACACAACCTTTGTGTTAGACACTTACGAATTTCCTTTTGAATATGAAAATTAGTATGAGGAAAATCAAGAAGAGATCCATGCTTTTAGATAGTTCTAGAGAGGGAAAATTACCAACTAAAGAGTAACTTACCCAATCCATTGACCACCTATACTCCCTTGAATAACACTTAGGTTATACTTGATGTAAATTCAAGTAATAATTCTCCTCCACCTAAAATCCCTCCAACTTCCTATCCACCTAGGAATCATACTATGTGTAGCCTAGATAATTAAAAAACCAGAGAAGGCGAAACTTTGTTATGACATAGTCAAAGATCTTAAGAAAACTAAAGCCAACATAACCATGTTTAAGTTATTTTAGATTTCTAATCAGGGGAAATTAATTTTGAAAGAATTTTTTGGAAATAAAGGGAATGTATTTACTAATGTTTCTCAAGCACATGTTACTCTTTATAAGGAGAAGACTAAAAATCCTTATTTTCTTTTAATTGTCAGAATATTTGGAAAAAACTTACATAAGTATTTGGTTGATTCAAGTGCCTTAGGGAATGTCATGCCTTGTGTTATTTTTAAGAAATTAGGCCTAACACTTGTAAATTTAAATACAAAGGTTTTCTAATTAGATAAAACCAAGATGAAGGTAGTGGGAGAGTTGAATGATGTCCATATTCAATTAGCCTCTGATCCAAGGATTCAAAAATTCATAGATATCTAAGTGGTGGATATCTCAGATGCTCATGGCATGTTACTAAGTCATTATTAGTCAAATAATCTAAATGGATATGTATCAATCAATTTCAGCCACATGGGACTACCTTAGTGTTATTTTCCCAATCAAATTAGGATAGAGAAACAACCTGAGGTAGTTTATGTATACACATAATATTTTCAAAAGTTATCAATTCTTGATGCTATTTATCTTGAAAGAACCCATTGAATCTTCATCTCTCTGAGTTCATGCCCTAAGGGTATATCGAGAAAGGGGTGGGCAATCCATTATTGCTTTACAAAATTGTTGTCCCTTTTACCACTTGATATCTACACACTTGTCTCCTAAAAACCATTCCCTTAATATTTGAATCCTATTTTTCACCCTACTAGCCCTTTTACTAAATTAAACCCCTTTTCAGAAGTTTACATTACTATGTCAACCACATTGACCCTGTATTGTTATTTACAAAGGCTTACCAAGAACTAAGTTTGTCATGGCCAACATAGTTCATTAACTAGTTAGTTTTTTGTTAATTTCAATACTAGGTCAATCGGGTTGACCTTATCAGCTAAAACTTTCAAAAGGACTTAGGGTTATATCCTCTTATATAAATACATTCATTTTTCTATTTCTAAAATAATAGAAGAAGAAGTAAGGTATATTGTGCATTTGCTTATGCACCATTCTACGTAAGGATCAAGCTTAAAGTTTCATACTTTATTTGGAGATACATATCTTATCTTGTGGAGAAATATTTTAGATGCATTGATAGGTTATGTAGCCTAGATTTGGTTTATCCTTATCATCCTTACATACCACAATAAACTCTTACTAAGCACCTTGGCCAAGGGAGAGATTGAGTCTCAGTGATTTCATCTTCAAAGGTAAGTATTCCTAACTTTTTTCCTCCTTTGTAAGAGTAGATAGATATTCATTTTCACTTCTATTCCATGCATTAGGATTCTGTATACATTAATGTGAGTATATTTTTTTTATGCATGTTTAATTTTAGTGTTTATTACCCTCCACTTTGTGCCACAAGATTTGGTGATCACTAGATTAAACTTTTACTTTAATTATTATTAGTTTAGTGAATATGAAAACATAAGACCTAGTTAGAGTTATTGTGTAGTTTTGCTTGATTGGAGGCTTTGAAACCCGCCCTAGTGATATTAATATGGTAAGAAATCCCTTGGCTAGGTCTAGAAGATCTATATTAGTTATTACCCTGATTATCTAAGGTACACCCAATAAAAAGTGTAAGTAGGATCTATCTTGTTTGATTTAGGATTGATTTATAGATTTGATGTATTTCCCATTACATACATTCTAGTGAAACTCACGGGAATCTAACCCTTAGAGGTTTTCTTTCACACTTTCATTTCTATCATTTTATTATTTTTCTATATTTGTGATACTATGTTGACCAAGATATTATATTTCTAAATTTTATGTGTAGGTTTAACACACACTCATGTCAAAACAACTATGTTATTTCTATGTAGGTATTCATCAAATATAGGTTACTGGATCAGAAAGGTCAATACAATATTATTCTTCAGTCCTAGATAGTAAATTATGTCAAATAGGTCATCTTAGTGTTTTAGTCATCATCTAGATAACAAAATAAGTTAAATAGGTCAACTTAGTCTTTTAGTTAGCATCTAGATGACAAACTAAGTTGAACAAGTTGACTTAGTCTTCTAGTAAGCATCTAGAACAATAAATTAAGCCATGCAAGTGAACTTAGTCATCTTATCTTACTTCAGCAAATAGGATTTCATAAAACTAGGTCAAACCAGTTTACTTAGTTTATAGAACTTGAAAGCAACATTCAAGGCACTTCAACATCAAATTTTCAACCCTAATCATCTTCCAACCCACCAAGGTTCCTTTGTCTCTATCAATTTAGTACTCCATTATAGTTATGTTTTATGCAAGTTTACAATATTTAAAACTAAAATCTTATAAAAAATTAAGTTGACTTGATCAACTTAGTTTTTAATACTATCTCTATCTAAAAGACTAAGTCAACTTGGTTGAATTAGCTCTTAATAAACTCTTTCTTATATGGAACATTAATGAACTAGTCGATTCTATTTTTTACTGTTTGCATATAATGTCATCTAAACTAACTCTATACCATTCTTAATTTGGGAATTAACAACTATTTTTTAGTAATTAATTCACACTTTCATTTTTAATTGATTACATGCTTATAGTATATTACATAGTATTTTTCCAATTTTCCATTTAGTTATACTATTTTTCTCTTTTTTGCACACACTACCAAATCACATAATATTCAAAACTTACTTAACATTTATCTTCCCAAGGCTTACCTACTTGGATTTCATCACCAATGGGGAAGAAAACTTGGTTTTATTTCTAAGTATAAACATGTAGTTAAGTGTATATATTGTAAAATCACCAAACACCCTTATCATTTCAAGATTATAAAGCGAGGGGGTAGGCCCCAATACCAAGTCAGTACCATTTCCAACACTGATCCCTTCTAGCCTAAACATCTTAAAACCATTCATAGATTACTTTTTAGTTCCTTATTTTAAACCAAATTACATATCACACTTAAAATAACACTTTATAATAATTTAACAACACTCAGGATGACCACCTAGTTAGCATTTACTTTTCATTTGATAGTTTGCTCTCTGATCATTATGTGTTGTATTGCAAAAACTTACATTGGCTAGCATTGGTGCAAGGTTTTGTGTTATGTACCCCAATTGGATCATTCTAATTTATCTAATTATTTGTGTGTTTTCCCCCATTTATTGTTCCACTTGAAATTCAAAAATGTTCCCTATTTTTAATAGACTATCATTCTGCTTGAATAGTCTCTTATAAACTATCATTTTCCCTACCTATAATACTAAGTCAACATGGTCAACCCTATACTCTTTTTTATCATTTGGGTTACTATAATAAGTCAACTTGGTCAAATATGTATCCTTATTAGACTATATTTTTCCATATAAACAATAATAATTTGACTTGGTCAACCTTATACTATTTTTTGTTAGTCAGTGTATGGTATTAAATTGACCTAGTTAACCCTGTACTCTCTTCTAGTAGTCAAGTTATAGTACTAAGTTGACCTAGTCAACTTTGTATCCTTATTAGACTATTTTTTCCCCTATTTAAGTCCTAATTCAACTTTTTCAACTTTATTCTCTTATCTATCTCTTGGATTATAGAACATAGTCATCCTGATTGACTCTATATCCTTCCTATCTCCTTGCCTTTACATTAGCTTTGTCTTCCCTAATCTCTCTCCTTTATCATGAACTTTCTATTTGGAGACAATAATTAGTTGAATTCAATAGATATGATGATATTTACCAACCCCAATAGGTTCTCCCATAAGCAGCTTGTGGTTCCTACCCTAGATGAAAGTAATGTGCATGTAGCCACTTGCACTACAAACTATGGGATCCCTCCTTATTCCTCTTCACTTCACAATCCTTTCTTCTCATTTTAAGATCAACTTTAATTATAGTATACCCCATAAATTATCTTATTCATCAATGAGTTTCCTCAACATCAAGGAAAATATCTTTCTACTATTTACCATCTCATGATAAGTGAATAAGTCAAGGAACCCCATTCACCTTCTCCCACATTCTCACACAAATTTGGGGACACTAGTTTATTTTCTTCTTATACTCTTCCATCTATTTTTACCCCTTCTCATACCATGACATATTCCTATTTTATTTCCTCCACCTCTATGTGTAGTATCTCTACTAGCATGGTAGCTTCTACATCTAGTGGGCATGTTCCAAGACCCACTCTTTTCAATTATTCCACTAGTGCATCATTGGATACCTAGGGTAATCATGCCTCTATTTCCACTTCTTCTCATCCCTCTAATAATACATCTTTTTCCACATAAGTAAATCATGTTACTAGTGCCTCACTTACCAAAAATTATTCTCAAACTACTACTAACACCCATAGTGGTACCCAAGCCACTAATACCAATTTTAATGCTTAAAATAATTCCAATAATACCACTCAAGTCCATAAACTTCTATTACAAACTCTTAATCAAATAAATTCTTACGAAGCTAACAATTTAAATGCAAAATCATCTTATCCATCTTAAAATCCACCCTTAACATGTTCCATGGGGAACACATCATTAAAATGTTCCCTTATCTCCTCTTTGGGATTCCCATGGTAATATTATCCCTCAACATCCTCTTATTAATAAAACAATCAAGCACATTCAAAATTATCCTCTTAAACCTCAAGTTTTTAATATCGATATAAGAGGCATCACCCCTACCATTACATATAGTGAGTCAACTAATCCTACTCTCTACTTAAAAACATTTAGAAATATATATAAATACTAGATTAAGTTAAATACTTTTTCTTCTACAAATCTATTAGAAAAAAAATCTCATGTGTGATGCTTTAGATTGGTACAACCAACTTAAATCTCATTCTATCACTAGTTTGGAAGATTTAGTCAATGCTTTAGTCAAAGAGTTCCAAACTAGTGATCTCCCTAAAAATACTTTGGCCTATTTTATCAATTTTAAGAAACTTAAGACCAAAATAACACATTTTTTCACCAAATGAAAGAAGACCTTGTCTAACAAATGTGAACATAATATGATAGATGGCAACCTCTTTCATATATTTACCAATGCTATTTTTCCCAAGTTATAATATTAAGTCTAGACTCTCTCACCATGAACTTTGGAAGAGGATATTGACCAAGCAAAACATCAATATTTCCTCATGTGTTAATTTAAGCCATCCCAACCTTCTATGGGTACTCGCATGTTAATAAATAATAAGAATCACCATGTTAAAAATGATGGTATCATTGATTCCTATGACACCATTCATACTATTCAAACTATTATTCCCAACCAGGCTTTAAAATAAGATTCCCCTCCCAACCACATTACTAATCCTCATTTATCTTTGACACATAACATCAATGTTCATAAACTTGTATCCTTATTAGAATTAAAAAAATGTCTACCAAGGCCTCTTCTGTGAGAAATTGATCCTACTCATCCCATGAAATCTTGGTATGATCCCAATAAATTTTGTTGGTTTCATGCTAGTTGGGGTCATTCTCATGAGACTTATAGACAACTTTGTAATTTGGCTATGGATTTCCTTCTTGATCCTAATTTTGACCATTATTCTATCATTGGTAAATGTCAAGAATACTATAGAATTTACTTCAAATCCCATGAAACATAGATTAAATCTCAAGCTTTGAACCAATTTAATTCTTGTGTAGCCATATATAAATATCCTTTTATAAATCACCAAGTTAACCCATAAAAACCTACCCCTTCTACCAATAATGTTGATAGTATTTTTGACCCAAATAGTGAAGAGAATGTGGTCAATATGACTAATATGTGAAGGGTGTAACCTTAATTGATCCTCATCCCATCCATAATCCTCAATACTCTCACACTTTTTGTATTATCCAAGACTCCTCTCCAACTTAGTTAATAGAGTTGGGGTAAGATGACCTTATATCTTTTGATGAACCAATTCCAATGCCTCCCTTGGATATCACTTCTCATACCATTTCTACCATTCCTCCCACCTATTTAACCATCGCCAATTATACTCAAACTATCAAAACTTTTTCTAATCTATCTCAAACCAAACTTGCATCAACCACCCCATCTTCTTAAGATAATCAAACATGTCCTCCAATTAAACATTCTACATCTTATCAACATAAATTCATGTGCATTTTAGCTCCTTCTTCAACACTATGCACCTATTTCCAACATTCCCCTTATGGGTTATGATGAGTGGGATCCTATTATGGAGCTTAATAATCTCCAATCTCAAATCCCATTCCTCAAATTTATATAGACCTCTCCACATCATCATAATCATCTTATGCAACTTTTGTTTAAAATGAACATCCCTTGTCCTCCCCTAACAGGATAAGAAGCCACCTTATCTAGATAAAAACATAGTATTTTATAATAGTGTGAAGAGATGCCAATCCACATTGATGAAATAATGGGAACTTCTCTTTCCCTCAAATTCCCCATTACTTTTATGATCCCTGATGAGATTTTGCTTTGTGAGAATGATCCTCCTCTCTTTATCAATGTACAAATTGGTGATATCCAAGTCAAGTGTGACTTGATTGATGAGGGTTCAGGCACTTGTGTTGCCTCTCTCAATTTTATCAAAACCTATGGACATTTTGAATGTAATCTTAAGTCCATATGCATAATGTGTCAAGGCTATGAATGAAGGAAAATGCCTCCCTAAGGCTGTGTGTGGCTCCCTATCACTGTCCCACCTTTCACCATTCATGTGAAGGTGATGATCTTGATCTTTCCTTTATTCTATAACATTTTTATTGGTAGGCCATAAACTCATCACATGAGATTAGTTTCCTCTTCCGCTTGCCAATGTGTCAAATTTCCTCACAATAGAGCAATCTATAAGATTCAAGGTGACACTAACTCTTGTAATTTCAAACAATTCCAAGATTGTGGTGTATTCAAGATTCCCACCCTTGAACCCTTTCCAAGAATTCCATTTCATTAATATCAATGGTTTAACTTTCCTATCAATTTCATTGAGGTTACAAATGTTATCCCAATCTCATCAGAAATATACCCCTTAACCTCCTATATTCCAATGGTGGTGAGCCGATGACATCAATCTAAAGATTAAAACCTCAGATCTTTCACCTCATCTCATTTCTCAATTTCTCACTTCTTTTCAACCTCATTATCATTAAACACCTAGTGATGATATACCCATTATCTTAATTAAGACTTGTCATTCCATTCATCACACCACATTGAATGACAAAGTCATCCATACCTATGACATTGATCATTATAAACCTAATTATGATGATGGATATACCTTAGATGATCCATCTTATGAGGTCTTGTTCAGGCCCAAGATGCTAAAATTATTCATTATCATTCCTCTTTGCTTTAATTTTTTAATATTTCTTCAAGCATTCCATCCTATAGCATTCCTAATTTTAGCATTTTTCCTCTTGATCGTAGGGTAGTGATGGTGTGTACACCTCTAGTTTCTAAAGAGCCTCATAGGAGTATGATTATGGATCATGCTATGACTAGACCCCTCTAACAACTTATCCTTGAGATTATTACAATTTTCCTTAATTCTTTTATGCACCCTACCCCTACCTCAGTAGAGCCCAATTCATATCCTATTCCCACTCGCTCTCTAGCTGAGTCTATTCTAGTTTCAAATCCTATTGTTCCTTCAATTGATCCTTTCCTAGTCTCTCCACAAAACCCACCTTTTCTTGGTGATGATTTGATCCCTTTACCACATCTTGATCCTTTGTCCACCAAATGGGTTGATTATCCATATTTTGATATTCATAAAGTTAATGGCCATTAGACTAGAGACTATTTATTATAAAAACCTTCTTCCACTTTAATTTATACTCTTCTTTTTAGTACACATGAAAATTATACTAATAAGCATATATGTTGCTTTTATGGCATAGAAAATCATTCATCCACACATTATTGTAAGCTATATAAATATATCAACACTTTGTGTCCCACCACTCCTCAGCCCATAGACAAGGTTATACCTCCTCCAAAAGTATTACTTGAATATCTTCCCAACCATGGTGAGGTATATTCTCTCTAGTACCAATGTTGTACAAATCACACTAATCATTATTATATCCTTCATTAGCATCTCAAATATCACTTCACAACTATTCATGTACTACTACCCTTCCTCCCATAGTTCACCCTCATAAGAAGGTTCCCCCTTCTTCCCCCTTGGCTCTACCACCTATGGTCCCTTCTCCACATACCATTTCTCTACTAATGATTCCCTCACCCATGGATCTTCCTTCACTGGTGGCCCTTTCTCCACTAATGACTCCTTCACTAGTGGCCCATTCTCTATTAATGACCTATTCCTCTCCTATAAAGTCCACTCCCATTATTTATCTTGAGCATCCCCTGCATGATATCCTTCAAGCATTCTTTCCTTTTCTATTGAGGACATTTTTTGTGAAGTATTTTCTCAAATTTACTTGAAGATCGATGAGACTCTGGCTATAGTCTAAGTTTAACTTCATAGAGACTTATCAGATGTTATGGATAATGTGTGTGGACAAATATACCAGTATTTATGAACACAAGCATGGTGTTCTTTCATTTCTTTCTTCATTTGGATTGGATATGTGTTTCAACTTTACATTTATCTATTTTCTATCATCTGACATTGTGTCAAATTCTTATTTGTCTTACATTGTGACTTTTGTTTCACATTACATGTTTCTTATGGTGTCATTATTCTTCTTATGTTCTCTTATAGATACTTTTCATGATTACATATTTCTTCTTCATGAGTTCTTTTTCTATGGTTATCTTGTTCGCTTTCATGATTATTTTCTATCTTATCTCTATAAACACAAATAATTGTTATTTTGACTTGGTTATACAAACCTTGATCCCTTTAGTAATTCCCCATTTACCATGTGATCAGTTAGCAAAATCATCATCTCATTATAACCTCCTTTTATTGGTCCACTTTGGATGTCCCCTTATTCCTCTTTATTACCTCTCACAAACTAAGTATAAACATGGTTGAGACTTGAAATAACATGATGGTTCATAGTTAAGCCTAAGTATTCTAAGTCAGTCATACCTTTGGATATTTAGCTTCCTATATCTTAAACCTAAAGCTCATTCATGTGTATCACTTTATCTCTCATGATTTTTAATTCCAAGTCTATATGGAGGAGGAATATTAAAATCCATAAAACCTCAAAATACAAATCATTTAACAAAAGGTAATAATCTAAAAATCAACATTCAAAAATTTCAAAAGTTAAATCACACTAAAAGACATGATTTTAAGCACATCTCCTTTTTCATAATCAAAGATAAAAATTAATATTTGGCCTCATGATAGAGTCGAGGTCCATTGGTGTGTGTTAGGCTAGTAGATTAGAAAAGGAGAATTTAAAAAAATCTTTTAGTGCTACCTACTTTTTCATGCAAGTGCCCAATCTTCATAGTAGACTGATGGTTCTATAAGAGGTCATGAGAAATGGAGAACACATCATGGTAAAGTAGGTCTATTTTAATTTTATTCTTCAAAAAAACCAACATGATTTGATCTTAGTACCACACTTATTTTCTTACATAGCTTTGTGTCTATAGTGAACATGTATCCTTTGTATATTGATCATCACTAGTCATTTAGTGTCTTTTCAGGTCCTTAGTGCACCTCATGCTTCTAAGGTATTCTCATAAGATGCTTATGTTATGATTATTACACTCCATCTTTCATTCCTTACCACCCTAATATTTACCCTTGATAATATTAATATGTTCACTGATTACTCCCCGTAGGGATTTTATTTGTGAGTTACAGTGTAATACCATGGAAAGGCCCAAGTCCTCCTCATAAATTACCAAATTTACACATTTCCAAACATCCCTTTTTACTATATTTTCACATTGTTTCAACCTCATTTCTTTTGAATTTGTGAGTTGTAGTATAAGATCATGGATAAGACCTAGCATTCCTCACTAAAGTTTTTAATACCCAAGTCACAACAAAATTGCATGTGTCAAATATGAGAGAAGATGTGATTTATCATGAGTTATACATCATTAACATGATTCCAATCTTGATTTAGTATGTTTTATGCTTACTTCATTAATATTTAACTTTTATATTCCTATTTTCTAAGTACATGTAAGAATCCAACCATTTTTTTTAAATTTTCCATACTTCCCAACTTGAATTAGTGTGATTAGCTTAAGACCATTTCACCAATTTTGTTTCTCTTTTATACTTCCTAGTGTGACTTAGTATGATTAATTAATTTAATTGATTTTCCAATGGTATTTCACATGCTTTCCATTTTATTAAATTATTTTCATACTTCCCAACATGATTTAGTATGATTTTACTTGAATTAATTGGTGCCAATATTTTTCATGGTTTAAAAACATTTTCCCCTCTTGTTTACCACTTTTTGGTTTATTATACTTAGTCATCTTTTGTTGTTACACATTCCCATAGTTTAGTGTGTAGTACATTTGTTTTTTATTAATTATACTTTTCCAAGTCTTTTTACCTATTTATTTTTAACCATGCATGTGTACTACATAATGCTAGAAAAAAAACACCCCACATATATTTCCTATAGAATATACCACAAAATCAAAATACATGTGCTATAAATAAATATATCCATTTATAAAAAACCATAACCAAAATATAATTCATAATATCAACATCTAATTGTCAAAATAATATATCTCTATATCCCATGTGTTTTTATACAAAATATCAAAACACATCACTCCATCACTATGGTTAGGATCCATCATGCCTATCTCATAGCATATCCACACTACCCATCAATGCCTCAAACTATCCCCTTGATATAATACATTATAATGAGGTTTTTAGTAATCTCAACCATGTTACTTATCCCTATATATTATACACTTGGGTCTATACCTATCCTAGTTGGATTGTGGTAGCCATATGTGCATTTTTCCCCTGAGCTAGGGCCAACCAAGCCTATGCCTCTCCTACTCCCACTCCTATTGGTGGTTGTAATCCATATCTACATATCTATAGCTGCCTCATGGTCTCCCCCACCAATCCAAACTATAAAATATCATCTATCATGGTGAGTTAGTATGGTGCCAACACTCCATCCAAAATATCATGGACCACTGACATGATTATGGACCCCATATAGTCTCCTTTATTGCAAGGTTTCCAAAACTAAAACCCAAATATATATCAAATCACACATATATCTCAAATTATATTTATCTAAAACCATATATAACTAGTATTATATCTCAAAAACTAACAAATCCAACATTATTACCTATCTTAGTATCACTAACCATTATCTCCCCATCTAATCATCCATCGAGCACAATCTCTCCATTGACCTATCCCCTAAGCACCTCATCCATGGATTAACTCTTAATCAAAGAAAAGCCTAAAGTCACCACCCATGAATGCCTCATGCCTCTCCTTAGTGGTGCCTCTATTGACCATCCTTTCCCTAGGATGACTATCAGGTTATCTTGTGTCACCACCCTTTGTGCTCTATCCTACCACTAGCATCTCCATCAGTGGTGTTCCTGAGGTGCTCCCTTATCCTCCTACTATGGTACCTATTGTGGTACTTGTTTCACCCCTTCATTCACATCCATTCTGTCTCCTCTATTAGCTACCAAATGTAATGTTTGAACACTTCTTGATCTCACACACTATAGTCTGATCATTGGTATCTTGACTAGTGTTCTTCCTCCTATCCACCTCATCTCTCTCACATGTCATGCCCAAAATGTGGTCACTATTATAAGAGTTACTGGGTGTGGGAGTCAAAATTATCCTAAAAATAATTCTAATGGTTATAAATCTACCTAAAAGGTATAGGGGTTTATGATCTACTCTAAAACTAGCCTTGGTGCCATAGTCACACAACTTGGCCAAATTGTAGAAATATGTGCATAGGGATACCACACAATCTCTCATTGTATGACTATCTACATCACTAAAATGTGGGGCATGATCCACACTACCTAGTCTTAGCTACATCTAGAAACCTAAGGTAACCTATCATAGACCACATGAGGTAACCTAATTGGCTGATACATTAGGAACCTCTCATATATCCATGTGCTGAGCAACACTACTGGTCCCATGGTGTCTTCTACCTTTCAAATATTTATCATTAGATTTATTATTTTCCTCATTTCTTTATCTATACTAAATATTTTTCCACACTATAAATATTCTATAATCTTGACATCATAGAGAATATTTTCCACTATTATATGCTTATATTGAAAAACAAATTGGTTTTCACTCTTTTTCACTAATCTCTATAGGTTCACCTAATGTTCTTCCCATTGGATATGTTCACATCTCTCACATATCCTTCTTTATATATAGTACTAAGCTAAGTAAAGGTATGTATTTTTCAATTCTATCCTTTTATTTGTCTTATTTTCTCCTTATTTTACTTTATTTAGCTTTAGTTTTATGTGTCAATATGCTCTTTTACTGAAGCACCATCTCGTGTTACACCTACGTGACACGTGATAAGCTTCAAGTGGGGCATATGTGTATACATAATATTTTCAAACTTTATCAATTAATAATGTTTTTTATCTTTTAAAAAGATGTCAAGTCTCTATCTATTTGAGCTCATGCCCTAAGGGGTACAATGGGAAATGGGTGGGTAAACCATTGGTACTTCATAGGATTGTTATCCCTTTTTCCACTTTATGTCTACATACTTGTCTCCTAAAAACCATTCCCCTAAGATTTGCCTCCTATTTTTCACCCTTCTCTAGTATTTTACCACCTTTATTAGCCTTTTTCATAACCTAAACCCTTTTTTGGTAGTTTACATGAATATTTCATCTACATCAACCCTATATTTCTATTTATAAAGGATTACTAAGAACTAAGTCAGCCATGGCCAACATAGTTCATTAACTAGTTAGTTTTTTGTCAATTTCATTACTAAGTCAATTGGGTCAACCTTGATGACCAAATATTTTGGTAAGTTTTAGGGTTATATCATCTTATATAAACACATTAATTTCACCATTTCTAAGAGAATAGAAGAAGTAAGATATATTTTGAATATGCTCATCCACCATTTTGTTTGAGGATCAAGTTTAGGGTTTCATACTTTCTTTGGAGATATGGATCTTATCTTATGGAGAAGTCTTTTGGATGCATTAACAGGTTATGTAGCCTAGATATAATTTATCCTTGTCATCCTTACATACCAAAATAACCTCTTTTAAATCAACTTGGCCAAAGGAGAGATTGAGGATCAGTGGGTTCATTTTCAAACGTAAGTATTCCTAACTTTGTTCCTCCTTTCTAAGAGTAGATAGATATGCATTTGCACTTATCTTCCATGTATTAGGATTTTATATACATATATGTGAGTATATTCCTTTTATTCATGTTTAATTTTAGTGTTTATTACCCCTGAGGTTGTACCACAAGATTTGGTGAACACTAGATTAGACTTTTTATTTACTTATTAGTTTAGTAAATATGAAAACATAGTACCTAGTTAGGGTTACTGCATAGTTTTTCTTGACTAGAGGCTTTATAACTCTCCCTAGTGATATTATTATGGTAATATATCCCTTGGATAGGTCTAGAAGATCCATATTGGTCATGACCATGATTATCTAATATATCCCCAATCAGTAGTGTAAGTAGGATCTATCTTCTCTAAGCTAGGATTGATTTGTAGATCTATTGTATTTCCCATTACATATAGTTTATATGATCATTGAGTATAGTAAGACAAATGATATTATCTATGAGGAATATAAAATTGGAGTGTATATACTTAACAAATAATAAGTGAAGCATAAGGTCCTCTCTATTAACATGATCAATATACAACAAATCCTAGAGATGGAAGAGTTGGATCTACTTGATGAAGGATACTTTGGTGAAACACCTAAGTTAACATCATTTCTAGATATCCCTCTTACATATGATAGCCTAGTGAGTGACAAGTCAAGTAGATGTGAATAGCATTTATGTTCTTCATAAATAAATCAAAGAAATAACACAATTTGGTATGACAATATAAATTCATCTATTCACCAAGAGGTTAATGTTACAACATTGATGACCCTAACCAAGACATCGATACAAGTAATAGTATCAAAATTGTAGAACTTAAATTTGATGGTTCAAAGTATAAAAGTGACTATAATTTTGGTGTGGACTTAATTAATCTAAGAGGGAAGTCTTATTTGGTCACCTACCATCTATAATTTAATTCCACCAATAATGTAGTTGAATAGAAGCATTAGATAATGGTCTTCTATTCACCCTTGGTAAAAAAGTAAAGAATATCAAAGTGCTGAGTGACTCTAAATTGGTAGTTAGATAGGTAATAAGTTAGTATTCTTGTCATGATAAAATATTATCTAGGCATCTTAATAGAGTCTAAAATCTAATTAAAGATGTTAATGCCTTTATAATTCAAACATTACCTAGACAAAGGAATTATGTATCAGATGCATTTGCCACTATTGTTGAGTACCTTGGAATTGATTTCCATTTCTAGAATCAGAATATTATAAGTTGATCTAGTCTCTATCCACTCAATCCCACATAACATCAAAAAATTCCAAGTCTTTGATGATGACCATCACATACTAGAATTCATCACCAATGTTGAATTATTTGTAAATAAAATCATTGATGAATATGGTTGAAAAGACTTAAAATTGGACAAAGATGGGGTGATAAACTTTAAAATGAAAAACACACCCAAAGTAATGATCTCACTAAAATGGTTATTCGATATGGATTATCATGAGAATGATAAGGATTCCACCCCTGTTAAGGGTATACATTATCATCAACACAACTTGGGTGGTAAAAATGAATATAAATGTGTTTTTAGGCACCACTTGCACCCTAGAAGAGAGACGTGAGCTTTCTTAGGCTCTCTAAGAATTCAAAGACTCGATATCATGGGAATTAAAAGATCTTAAGGTCTTTAACACTTCCATTTTCATGTACACAATCCACCTCAAGTTTGGATTCAATCCATTTAAGAAAAGACATATGCCTATGAATTTACTTTTAAAACCTCTAATTTTTAAATAAGTGCATAAACTACTGGTATCAAGTATCATCTTCCTGGTGAGACATTATACATGGGTAGAAAACCTAGTATTAATGAGGAAAAATAATGGGGATATCATATTGTGTGTTGATTTCCATAACCTCAACAAATCTTTAGAAAAGGATAATTATCCCATGTCTTTATTAAATGAGGTATTACAGATTATAAATTATGCCCAAATGATGTCCTTCTTGGATGGGTATTTATGCTACAATCAATTGGTGGTCAATTATGAAGACAAAATCAAGATAGCTTTCACTACCAAATTGGGCACCTATGCCTACAAAAGAATGCCTTTTGGATTGATCAATACAAGGGCCATATTTCAAATGGGCATGGATATTACATTCAAGGTCTGAATGGGAAAGTGAATAGTTGTGTATATGGATGACCTCAAATTCTTCTCCAAGAACATATCATATCATGTAAAAGACCTAAGGAAAGTGTTGCAAAAATGTATAAATCATAGGATTTCATTAAATCCAATAAATGTATATTTGGAGTGACTGAAGGAAAATTGTTGGGCCACATTATCTCTAAAAAGGAATTTATATATATCTTAATAGATCAAAGGAAATATTAAATATCCCATAGACTAGAACCAATAAATAGTTGAAGAGTTTCTTCTATAAGACCAAATTCATAAGAAATTTCATCTCAATTTTTGATGAGATAATCATACTAATTAATAACATGTAGAAGAACGATGCCAAGGTGAATTGGACTGTTAAAGCAAATTTGGCCTTTAAACAAATAAAGTACACCAATTCTAACACACCTATACTCATTATCCAATAATACAGATAACACTTCTATCTATACTCTTTTTTATCAAAACACTCTATGGATACCATGTTAACTTAGAAGGAGTTGGGAGATGAAAGGCCAGTGTCTTTCATGAACAACCCACTTAGGAATGTTGAAATTAGATATTCCACACTTGATAAATAGGCCTTCACTTTGATCAAGGCTATCAAAAATTTTAGATAGTACATTCTACATAGCAAGGTGTTTATTATGGTACCTAATCTAGCCATGAAGGCCCTATTAATGTAGAATGAATTGGGTGAGAGGCATGGTAAATGGATGACCATACTCTAAGAGTTTAACCTAGAGCTTTAGTCTATGACTATTATTTGAGGGCAAGGACTCTATAAAACCATCACTAAGAAAGATCCATAAATTATTTTTTAATAGTACTTGGTGCATGACATCATAGATGATGATTGGTACATGGACATATTTAGATATTTTTAAAACAATGAGTGTCCTAGGTACTTGAATTTTACTCAACATAGATCGCTATGACTAAGGAGTATCCAATTCATGATTAGATTTGGCATAATATATAAGATAAACCATGAAGGCATATATTTGGGATGCCTAAATAAAGAATAAATAGTTGCATTACTCATATATTTCCATGGGAAATATAAAAATGGCCATGATTCAGGCAGTATTAAAGCTCACCAAATATTACCATCAAGTTACTATTTGTTGTGTATTTTATATGTTCACTTTCAGATGAGGAATTACCATACCTATAAAATTGATGCGTTTTGTGAACACACCCAAATAATTCCACTACTTACAATCATCAAAGCTTGTCCCTTTGCTAAGTAGGGATTGGACTTCATGGGAGCTAACAATGTCAATTTGTTTTTTGGACACAAATTCATCCTTATAGTGATGGATTACTACACTCATTGGACTAAAGATCAACCATTTTGGAATTTCAACATTGATATAGTCATTCAATTCTTAGAGGAAAACATTACCACAAGGTTTGGTATGCCCACCACACTGGTATGTGATAATGGTCCTACTTTCTCCTCCATGTAAATACTTGAATGGGATTATGATCATTAGGTAACTCTCAAGTTTTATTAAAATCATTATTCATAAGGTAATGGGTTGGCTAAGTCCAAAAATAACAATTTATTTAATTTAATTAAGAATATTTTAGGAAGAAACCCAAGTGATTGGAATAACATTCTTTTTATGGTCAGATAGAACTAGTATCAAGTCTATATTGGGGAGGTCCCCCTATCATTTGGTATATGGCCAAAATATGATCTTCTTGACTAATCTAAAGACCCCTACCTTACATTCATAAAAGATTATTTGGAAACTAATGATCCAATAGAAGCCTACCTCTTGAACCTCATACAGTTAGAATAAAACTGAGATGCAACCTTATTATACTTCAACAGACATCAAGAGGTAGTCAAACAATGGTTTGACAAAATATACAAAGTGAAAGCCTATCAGATCTTAGATTTAATCATTTTATGGGATATGGCTAATAGAAAAAGGGATAACATGTAAAATTTGATACATTATGGCTTGGCCCCTACCAAATTTCTAATATCCTAGGTGATAATGCATTTTGCCTAAGGTGTCTTACTAGTGATTATATCCCATTTCCTATCAATGGAAAATTCATCAAGAACTACTTCCATGCTTGAGTGTCTTGGAAACCCCTATAAATAAATTCTCTTGTTCTTTCAGTTTTTCTTTCTTATCCATTGTTTCTTAGCTTTGGTTTGTTTTTGTTTTTCTTCCTGGTTGGGTTTGTCCTAACTTTTTTGTTCCTACAATTCCCTAGTTGATCAAAGGAATGAAATGAAATATTTTTACAAGAGTAACATGGATGGCACTCAAAGAATCTAATTTAAATTTAACTTTAATAACTGGTGTAAAATGTTGTTGTTACTTGGTTCATTTCTTGGACTTTGAAGGTTAATGATTCATAACAGAACTTGTGAATTTAGAATAACTATTTTATTATTGAAATCCATATAAATCACTTAAATAAATATCTAAGGAAAATGTAGCATTGATTAAATTCTTATTTGTATTAATTTTTCATGAACTTGTTGGTTTCTTTTTACCCATGCCTTGGTCCCCAACCCTTTATGGATGAAATGTAAAACTCTCTTAAAAAAAGAATCAAGATAAAATGTAAAATCTAGAATTATCCTCAAAAGGGTGATCTTGGTAACCTTGACCATAGCATTTATAGCTTGGTTGGTAGTGGAAAAATTCATTTTGAAGGGACTAGAGTTATCTTTTTTGGGGTTATAATTTCTTGTTTGGTAGTAGAGCAATTCCCAAACTACTTCCTCCAAGCTAAATTGTCAAATCATTTTCCTTTAGTAGTTATGACCTTATATAAATCTGAATTACTACATGTGAATGCAAATTAAAGGAATAAATTACTCAATCACACATGTAGATGGTTTTGGTAGGATTATAGCTTAGTATATCACCCATTCTTATAGATTGTAGTGCCTTTGAATTCTAGTTTATTCTAAGTGTTTGTTTGTAGCTAATGTTTTTCCTTGTTGTGAAATCAAAGATTCTAGATTCATAAAATAATTTAGAGTATTTACTAATATGAGTCACCATTTATTATTTCTTGAGAAAAATGCCTCATTTTCAATCTAAAAATGGGGACCACTTTTTTTGCTTTAGAGTCTAGTCTTATGCCTTTCAGGAGTTCATTGTATTTTTTATTTGAATTGTCCTTCTTGGGAGTCCATTTTATTCGATGTGAAGATTTAAATCTAAATGTGATTCATTGTTTGAGCCAAGCTTGTAAAATTAACTCTACATTATAAAACACTTGGCATGGAAATTCACATCTTATATTTCTTTAATTTTAATATATGAATTTACATAAGTCTGATAAGTCTTAGTTTGCTTGTTTTCTTGTGTTTTGAAACAAATTTTATAACTCCCTTTTAGATTGTTTCACCCTATATTTTTGTAATTTATCTAACTTTTTAGATTTATCTACCTCTTTTCTTGAATAATTTTTGTCCATTTCTACTTTAATTTCAATCTAAATGACTAAATGCTTATAAGGTTTTACTTCTTAACATAGTTATTTTTCATTGAATGGATGAAATTGGATTTGGAATCAAGAAAATGGATAAATTTGTGTAAAGTTTATATTCCTTACTTAATCATTGGTTTTTAGATAAAAATATCTAAGTGTGCCTATTCATTCTATGCTCTCAAGTATTCATAGAAAATGCTACAATATTGTCAAAATAAATGTTTTGAAAAAAAGTTTTTAAGACTTTATAGATAGTGTTAAAATATTTGTGTTTTCACAAAAGGTCTTAGGGATAATTGTTTGTGACTAGTCAGAACTTTTGTTGTGAACAAAATTTCCAAAGACTAATATTCAAAAAAGGTGTCATGACAACAAAATTCATGAAATTGTACAAGGCAAAGTTGTAAAGATGAAGCTTGTGAAGATTGGGTTTTTGGAACTTTTTTTGAAAAAATAGCTATTGGACTTTGGACTTAGTCATTTTAATTTGAATTATCTTAGCCTTTTATTTTTAGATGTTTAGCCTTTGGTTTTTAAATTTAATATTACTGACTCAACTTATTTTTCTTTTGTCTATAGTTGTCTAAATACATCTCAACACCACATGGTTATTTTCAATAGTCTTGACAACTCTATCCCATCCAAAGAAGAATTTTAGCACTTAGTGGATTTCATAAAAGTTATTTGTAACCATGTGTCACCTTTCCATTTTTTCAAAAGACTTAGTCAATTCTACAAAGCTTGCATAATGCCACATGTTAAACTCTTGGAAGGTCTAACCAATTTTAAAAAGTATTTTTACACTTAGTCAACTCTTTAACATTTCTCAGATCCACATGTCACTTTTTCATCCACATGTCACTTTTTCACTCAATGGAATTTAATTGATCTTGAAAATATTTCCTAGTTTCATGTGTCAATCTCCCAATAGTCTTGGAATTGTTTAAAAGTATTTTAAGACTTCGCTAATTTTTTTCAAGGTTTCCTAGTAGGGTAATGACATTAATGATGCTCTAGGCTAGTAGGATAGTGGATGATGCCATGTGGCATAATCCTATGCTCTACTATATTGGATGTGTCCATACTAGTGTAATACCTCTAGACTATAGGGTTAGTAAGATGATTGCACATAGCATCATCCTATTGCTTCATTATCCTAGAGATGTTTGTACATTACATGGATCCTCTAGGCAAGCAGATGAGTGGAATGATGCCATGTCATGAAATCATTCTACTCTACAGCCCTAGGGTGGTTCATGCAGGCCCAATGATGATGTTAGATCCCCAATAAAGTGGGTGAGCGATGTTGGATTATTTTATGATCTAAGGTGATTTTAATTTCATGTTTTAGATAGTATTTAATTTAATATATTATTTTATTTGTAATAATCAGTTGGTTCACAGGAATGTTAGTTATATCCCATAACCACTCTATGAAAATATTTTAAAGATTTTCACCTTGATTTGTAAACATCATCTGAGAATAATACATTACTATTTTTTGGGGTGAAAATAGTTGGTTGTTATGTAATTTATTCACATTACTCCATTTTCCCAGGCCATAAGTGGTATAAAATCCACAACAATAGATGAAAGGATAATTGAATAAAATATATCTCTATGGTTCTTGAAGAAACCAAGTAAAAGTGCATAAAATAGAAGTAAAAATCATCAAAATAAAGTTGATCTCCAAGTTTGATCATCAATGTAAACAATGTTATCTTTTTTCTAGTACGAATGTCTTTATTCTACTTTTTCTATCCAAGAAAATTTGTTCCAATAGTACAAAGTCAAAACATGGTGTGAATTTGAGTATGATTGTGAGACATATGCAACATAAATCATGGTTTGTATATGAAAATACCTGCATTTAATTTTTATTCTATCACACGCCATTTAAAGACAAACCCTAGTAATAGACCACCTAGACATGCCTTCATTAGAAAGATCCATTAATTCATTGATAAAGGGAAATGGATAGAGAAACAAGAGATATAAGTATATGGAAATAGTTATAAAATGGCATTCTCTCCATAAATTGCATTTCCTATGTTTTGGTACTCTCCATTACTACAACCATTCCCATCATAATTTTACATATTAACAAGACTTGGATGGTTGTTCTTGTAATGATCATATTGAAGTCATAAAATCACATTGAATAGAGAAATAATATTGTGTCTAATTTTGTTTGGAATTTCCAAAAACAACATGGCTCAATAAACCATAAAATGGTGCAATATGTTTAAGTAAGATCAGTTTAATATTTCTATCCTTATGCCTATGGGATCCACTAGGAAAACAACAAGTAGTATTTTATTTTTACATGCAAAGTAACAATTATGATGCAAGTAATTTTTATTATCTTTGATTCAACATTTATAAATCATTTATTGGTATTATAAGCCTATATTTATTATAGGTGAGGTGGATAAATAACCCTTGTTAGTGCTTTGCATAAGAGCAGGTATAAGGTTCATAAACCCATTCATATTATTTTGGTCAAAATTAATTTTTGACATCATTTTGTAATAAAGTGTAATATTTTTACAAAGTCTCTAAATTTTTTATATTTAGAAGCTATTTGGAAGGTAAATGCAAAACCTCAATAGCATTCCCTTTTTTGGCAAGATTATTCTTTTAGCATTAAGGCTAAAATTATCAGTCTCATATCTAAAAATGGAAAATTATCACGTAAAAACTACAAATAATGGAGTAGAAACATGGAGAACACTCTTATATTTAATTATTTTCTGGAAATCATTGAGAAAGAAACCACACCACCAACTGAAATGAAAAAATTAGTTGAATATCATAAATGTGATAAATGTGTTCTTGCCCTATTGAAATCATCTTGCATTAAAGAAGTTATTCATATTGATGTGATTAAAAATAATGCATGTAAAGAATTAAAAGATTTATATGATAATCAACCTACATATAAGAATATTGACCTTATTATGAAACTTTTGAACAATAACTATTAGATAATGAAGACATCTATGAATATCTTTCTCACATGAAAACACTTAAATAATAATATTGTACTATAGGGGATAAAATTGATGATGACATGTTGATTTCCATCACATTGAATGGGTGTAGTTATAATTATATAATTTTTTTTGAAATGCTAAAGCTTAGTGGCAAGCTTTATGGAGCCACATTTGACACCATCTATGAAATATTGACTCATCATGAGAGATAATTTGCAAAGAATAAAAGTATGCCTATTGAAGAGGCTCACTATGTAAATAATAGGTATCAACATAGAGATAATTTCCATGTACACCAATAGTTTTAGAATAATTATATGAAACACTCTCAGTGATATTCTCTACATCATTATTGATGGTCTCCACAACATTCACATCAGCACTCTCTAGGGTCTTCCAAACACAGGCATCACCATAGGCATTCTTCTCACTCCTATATTTATTCAAGTGATTTAGATTTTTATGGATCTTTTCAACACTAGAAATATCAAAAAAAATTCAAATGTGGTGGCATTAGACATCTTATAAATGTTTGTCTTTCTTGATGACCCCACTCTCCACATAAAAAAAATTTGAGGCTAATTATGTGGATCATTCTAGCAGTCGATATTCTATTTACTTAAGTTATTTTGGTTATTATAACACATCCTATAATTATGAGAATCCTATATGGATGATGTCTATGGTTCTAATGGACTTGACACCATCTTTTGAGTACTCAGTGATTTACCCATCTTGTGCAAGCTACTAGGCTCAAGACTTGGATTTGTTGTAGTAGTAGTTTTTTGGCTTGTGTTCTTTCTTTCAATTCCATTTTTATCTTTCCATACCTAATATTCATGTCATGGAGAAGACATGATTGTTTGATTTTATTTCTCTCTATGGCTTCTCACCACTCACCTAATAGGGGGAGATGATATTGCATTTATTGGTCTTTGATTAGTTATTGGTCTTTGATCAGTCATCAATGATAGTACAAGTTGACATGGGTTGTTATCACCTTAAATGTTGAACAAAAGTCATCAATGTTTGTTGGACATGAGGGAGATGTGACACACAATACATGTTTTGTCACTTGGTTGGGTTCATGTGTGAGACCTTATGTGGATCGATGTAGTTAGACATGCTTGATTGTGTTTCACTATAGTATGGTACAATGATCACCAGGGATGAGTAGACTTTGATCATGCTCATCAACTAATTTTTTCCACAACTCATAGGGGTAGGCTTCTTTATGGAGTGACACCACTTATAGTTGTGATAGATTTCCTTTGATGACTTTAGAGTCATTACTCCAGATCTTTTATACCATTTTGGATCAAGGGGGAGTTTGTTAGATTATTTTATGATCTAAGGTGATTTTATTTTCATGTTTTATATTTATTTAATTTAATGTATTTTTTTGTTTGTAATAACTAGTTGGTTCATGGGAATGATAGTTATAACCCATAACCACCCAGTGAAAAGCTTTTCACCTCTATTTGTAAAAATCATTTGAGAATAATACATTACTATTTTTTGGGTAATAATATTTGTTTTTTATGTAATTTAATCACATTACTCTATCTTCCCAAGCCATCAATTTCTGGCCCCATGTTGAAAGATCTCACTGCACTATAACCACATAGAGGTCTGTGTATACCTTGTAGTTTGTCAAAGCCTAGGAAACCAAGATTGTGATGCATGGAAAAATATCTCTTCATCAAGGAATAAAAATTTATCATTATATTAAAATTTAACATGAGAAACAGAGGAGCAAGGAGAAGCCACATGGTAAGAAACCTCATTATAACTAGAGACACATTGACTGCCTAGCCAAAAAATCAAAGCACTAGTTTAAAGTTAATGGCCTATCTGCCCATCAAAACCATAAAAAGGCCCATGAAGAGTGATAAAAATAAAAATAGCCATGTAAATGATGCAAATCAGTTATCAAGTGTCATAATAGGGCCCACAGAGGTAGAGCCAACTATGTAGTAAGGGCAAAATGAATGAATAGGAAGGAGAAGCCTTATGGTAGTGACATATTAGATCAAATGAAATGCTATCTACAAAGCCAAAAAACACTAGATTAAATTTTATGACCCATATAGCCTTTAAAATGATCAAGATGCATGGTTCTAACCTCATAAGATGTGGGCAGTTGGCTATCTCAATGCAATCTCAATTGAATTCCCCATCATCATTCATTCTTGATTTAATCCAATTTGGTCCTCAGTATTTTCATGATGTAGCAAAGTAGGATTCGCCCGTAATAGACTAAGATTAGGTATTATACATTGATGATTGATGAAACTACCCCCATGATTGGGTGAATTTGAATTTGAATTTCATTTCAAACTCCTTAGGCATGTGTGCATATTTAAGATCAGTTTTTGTGCCATAATAAGGGTTGGCTCTATGTGGATTATGAAAGGAGATAGATAGAACTAGATGTTTTCTTACTTTCTTAGAATAATTTATTCCCTTTCTTATTTTAGCTTGTAGTTACTGAGTATTTGATGAGTGTACAAATTTTAAGATATTGTTAATCAAAAGGAAAATTTTGATAACTAAAATACTGTTAAGTCTATATGGTTATTCTCTATGCATTTTTAAGTATCAATGCCCTTCCTTCTTATAGTTACTCTCCCTCATAGACTCTTGCACCATATTTAGTTGGATTTGTGCTAAGTCTGGCTCAACTAAAGATTGGTCTTATAGGATTTATTCAATTAGAGAATTCTACGTTCACTTATCTTTACATCAAGTGCTTTATCTATTTACCTTTAATCTTTTGTTCTTTATTTATAACTAGGTTAATCTAGGAATATAGCAATCTAAATTCAATATTTTATTATGATTGATTTATGCTTGTATAAAAGTTTATCATTTTTATTGCATTGTTTCATTCTTAGATATGATAAACTAATGAAGGAAGTCATCTTGTGAAAGGAGATAAATCCTAGAATCATGAACTCTATTGAATACATTAGTCAAAGTTAATTCTTTTATTTCAAATCCTTAAACATACCCCTAACAAGGGATAATTCACATCAACCAAGTGAAGACCAACATACCATTACCCAGTACATTTAAACCTTGGGGAGGTATTTTATTCACATGATATCCCTCATTTTAAGATAGGTTAGGGATTAACAACCCCTTTTCCTAATTTTTGGATGTGTGTCAAAAACCACATCAACACATGGCTCTCTGAAAATTTTATCCTATGTAAATTAGGCCAAATGACATCTTCTTATATACAAAATTCTCCTACCTTGTTGTGAAGGTAGTCTTCATTATATTCTCTACCTCTACTAGTTCTTGATTATAATCAAAGAATCCATCCAAGAAGGACATAATATCTGATCCACTCACCATTTTAATTACCCTATCTAGTGAAGGTAAGGGGTAATGATATTTCTTTGACACTCTATTTAGACTCTTAAAATTAAAATAGAGTCTAATTTATCTTTTCTTTTTCCTAAATGGTAAAACTTGTCTACCCAAGTAGAGTGACTAATTGGGATGATAATGTTGGCCTCCATCATCTTCTACACTTCTATCTTAATGAGGGGATCCATAATTAGATTAAATGGAATCTATCTTTACCTAAAAGGCTTCTACTTTGGTTTTAGTAGAATAATGTGTGTAATGACTATAGAGTTAAAGTTTTATAGGTCTTTGTATGTCTAGGATATCACATCTTTGTATTCTACCAGTAGATATTTCAACTTTTATATCTCAATTTTAGTGTAACTCAAGCCTACATTCACATGCTGAGGGTGTTAGTCAATGCTAAAATTTTATTTGACAAAATTTGACCCATTTAGACTTAGTGGTTTCTACTTTTGATCTTGGGGGTCTACATCAAAATCTTATTCCAAGGAGACCATGCCCAAATGCATAAGTTCTACTTCAATTTTAAACATTTTCTTCTCCCAGTTCTTTACCATTCATGGGTTTGATGTCTTTCTCATCAATTATTTGATCCTTTAAAGCTACAAAGTTTTTCATGAATTGTACAAGTTATTGGTCATCCCTAAAAACCTATAAGTTGTCACATTTTTTGGGATAGAGGGGCAAAAAACTATCTCCAATAAGAACTTATACATCTTGGACTCTTGGAGTGGTGTCAGATTAATAGTTGAAGCTTTTAGTGAGTCAGTTTTCTAGTTTTTCTCTCTTGGGACAACCCTGATATCAAATGATTTGAAAGACTCGACCATGTCCCAAGCTTTGCGTAAGTGAGATTACACTGGTAATTATTTTTGATCTTATTAACCATTAGTTCTAAGTAGCCAAAGATCTAAAATTAATTAACATTGTGTTTGAGTGCAAACTATAGGCCAAAGATCAAAGCTTCATACTCTACTCTATTTTTCGTGTAGGGGAACTATAACCTTTAGGATATAAGGCATTGCTTTCCATCTAGATCTATTAGGTAAATTCCAACACTAAAACCTTGTTTTGATTTGGCTTTATTGAAATGGAGAGTCCACAATTGAGAAGGACCTTCAAATTCTTGTTTAGGCATCTCTTTCTTGGTGTTGAACATATAAACCCATGCATTTGAAAATAAAATGTACACTTTCTCATTAGTGGCATTGTATGTAGTAATCAAGTACTTCATATTTGGTTCTTTTTCCACTTGAATCTTATTGGATACAAATTTCTAGGGAAACCACATGTGTGAAAGTTCTATGGCCATGTATCCATTTAGTGTCTTAGACCAATCTCATCTCAAAAATAGGTTATATGCTTCTATAATGTTGAGGAACAAGATGTTGATGTTTTGTTTCACACATTATTCAGATGTCAACTAAATGTGCACATTTTTAAACTTCCAACATAGGGGAAAAAAGACTTATCTAATTGTAGGATTACCTTCTTTAACTTATCTAGAGTCAAATCAAACTTCTTGCAGACAACTATCAGCATCACATTGGTTGAGGCACCTGAGTTGACAAAATAATTATGCATGTTCTTTTTAAACATTTAGACAGTTATCATAAATGGTAGTACTTCAAGTTTATCTTTAAATACCATCACATTTGCATGCATAAATTTGGATTTATATGATGTATAGGATCTTTTAGTCAGGGCATTGAGATATAATTATCTTTGTTCAATCATCTAAGCCAATTCATGTAAGGTGATATTAACCTTGATCTTCTTCATGTCCTTAAAAACATTATACCTAGATCTGATTTATAATTTTTCACTCTAAAATTAATCATCCCTCTTATGGGAGGTGGATTATTGTTGGCCTAATAATTTGGAAGAGTAGTATAGTTATTGTTTGGAGTTGTTGAAGTAGTAACATGATGTTTTATCCTCATATTATAATTATTCCTCTAAAATAATTGGAATGCATGGATATCATATGTATTATCCTCTAGTTCATTATCACCCTCTACTAGGTATGGGAGCTCATAGGTCTTGAAGACCATTATTATATTGGAATGTCCTAGATCAGTAAAATAAGATGATTCTATTTGATGTGTATAACCTTCTTGCTTTTCCATATCCTTCTGAAAGATATTGAAGGTTATGTAGAACTCAATGCAATCTAGCTCACCATATTATGTAATTTAATAACTCATCACTAATTTGGAAGGTATGCCTTCATGATGTTGATCTTTGGCATCCTTTTAGGTGGTTGTTATTATATATTATTCTCAGACCTATTGAAAGGTATGTTTTACCTCTAGAATATAAATCTCTAATTGGTATTCTATCCTCTAGTTTTACCCATGTGTTTTTGAATGTTCAAAAACTCATCTCTTAAATTTTATGCCATCCTATATGTTGATTCCAACTCTATTTTTTTGGAATCAAAATTAGTACCTTGTGTCATAGGAATATTAACTAGTATCATGGACTAGTTCTAGTTTTGTTGGTTAGGTATATAATTGTTTAGGAAGCTAAGAGGCTAATTGGGTGGAGCATATGTTAAAGGTAATTGATTATACACATGGTTCTAGTTTTGGGCCATAGTATTTTAATTTTCTTTTTGAATTGGACTGAAAGATGAAAAATTGGACTAAGACTAAGTGGGGCCAAATAATGCATATGAGGGTTAAATTTTTTTGTCTATGTTGATAGATTTGAAAAAAGTCAAAGGTAGTGTATCAACACCAATAGTTATATATATAAAGATAACAGTCACAAGATCCAAAGCATTCTTATGCATATTAATGGCTAATACCTCATTAGGTTTGTAGGTAATCTCAAGTCTACTATACATCTTCTAGAATCTATCATTGAAGGCTCTAATTAGCTCATTTGGACCTCTTATCATGCTTAAAAAGTGTTGATAAACAACACTTGCATTAGTGACCTAGCCAAACTACACCAAAAAGGTGTTTTTTCATTCTTCCTAAGAGGTTTATTGAACCTTCTAGGATATTATGAAACTACACATAGGCTGCATCTTATAATGTGAAACTAAATAGTCTACATGCCAGTCTTCATGGGTTACATTTAATATCCCTAACGTAGTTTTAAAGTCCTTGATATGTTCTTCAATAGTCTTTCCTCCAGAAGGAGAAAAAGAAAGAATATATTTCTTAGGTTTTCTAGGTAGATCATGGATAGCCCCAGTGACATTGATGGTAGAGCTAGTTAGCTAGGTTAGAACTGGAGCTTGGGTTAGGTCCATTTGAAAATGGGGTTATCTTATTGGAGAGAATGATTGAGATTGATGTTGTCTCCTAAATCCTTTTTTAGACCTAAATTTTATATGGATTTCCAAAGGTGGGTATAATAAGTTAGTGTCTAACATAAAACTTATTCATCATTTGAGTGCCTCTAGTACAACTCAAGTGATTTCTTTCATAAAAAATAGAGGTAGAGGTTCAAGTCCCTCCTTTATTTAAAAATTTATGTTTATTATTGATGTGGGTTATATGCACACCCCAAATACCTTTATGAGGTAGATTTTAACATTTTAGGATCTATGAATGAAATCCACTCCAAGGAATGAGTTATGCGCATTTAATTTTGTAAACCACTTGTTGGTGGATTAGGATAAAGTGAAGTAGTTTGTTTACCATAGATAGGTTAGCTATGGATGAATTTGAATCTAATTGAGATGGGTAGACTAATTATTGATATAACCTAAGATGGGTAGGACCAAACTAAACTCAAAAAGAGGGAAAGGTAGGGCATAAAATAAGGCTTGTGGACTATGCCAGATGAATCTTTTCTAGACTATCATTTAAACTAGAGGTTGGACAAGGAATCAAAGACAAATATTTGTTGTAGGCTATTGTAGTAAACCAATAATCAAACATATTTAGGATTCAAATGGAACTAGAATAAAACATACTTAAACATATAAAATCAAAGGTTTCCATGATTTTAAGACTGCAATAGCACATCGACTAGGGAGATTATATTTCAAATTCAAAAGACATTCAGATAAACAATAAATCAATATGAATAAGATGTATATTAAAATATAACTCATGCACAACCAAAACAAAAATAAACTAAAATAATAGAACTTCTTACACAATCCACAACTTTAAATAAGAATCAAGATTTACACATCAAGATTAATTGTAGAACTTCTCAAAATTTATTATTAATTCCAATAGCCAAAATTCTCCTCTTATAATAGGAAGATACAAGTAAAAATGAGATTGGGATGAGGAAAGTCTCATAACTCAAGTGAAGTAGAAAAAATATATATCAAAAAATAACATTGTATGCTTATCTCATGTAAAGTATGCATGTACAATATTTAGCTTAGAATAGAATTTTACAATTATAATGCAATATATACATGTAACATAAACTTAGAACAAATTTTTTGACTTAATCAAAACATTCATGTACATATGTATATTTATCAAGGTGCTTATATGGCAATGATAACTAAATAATATGATAGGGTGATAGATGAAGGAACTAAAGTAGCCATTATTGCTCCTTGTGGGATCAAACTAGGCTGACCTAGAGTATGCATGACTACATATCTAGGAAATAGGGAAGTATATGTTGAAACAATAGTACTTAAAGCTAAATAAGTGCTAGTAATTGATCCTGAAGATCTATCCTTAGCCTTAAGTTCTTCAAACAATTCATAGGCATCTTTGAATTCCTTATTAACAACATCAAAATTGAGAAAAGAGGGCTTGAAAATATTGATGATTTTATCCATAAACCATGTATGCTCGACTTTTAATCTATTAAACTCAGCTCCTAAATCCTCTACTTTCATTACCCTATCCTTCATAAAACTTATCAGTTGTAAAATTTCATTGTTGGTTTTATATACTCTATCTTCAAACTCCTTAAATTTGTTTGTTGTTTCTTTAAGAAGGGTCTCAAAATTTATCCTATTGGCTAATTTGCATGTATAGGTTATCACTTCAATGACCCTCATGTACTTCATAATTACTAAACCTTAGTTCTCATTCTCCAAAATATGTACCAATAGAGCTTTTGTCTTATTATGCCATACAAGAGCAACATCTCTTTTAGTGATCACATAATTTAATGCCCATGTTGCATCCTAACTAGTTACTAATTTCAATTTATTAAAAGCACTACTCTTAGAACACTAAATAAAAAATGTGAGTCTCTTTTCATACTCCTTAAGTTGGTGCCACAACTTTATCACCTTTACTTTTTATGACTAGTCATCTCCTATATAAACCCAAATATTACTCAAAATATTATACAGTCGAGTGGATGCATTTTTCAAACTATCTATAATTTCATAAGGGGCATGTATGATTTGGTTTTTTAGTAGCCTCTATTTGCCTCCTCCTTAATTTTATACATCTCTTTCACTGCTTCCATAATAGAATACACAAAACTATATAAATATTCATTACATTCATTTGGATCACGAAGATTCCTTTTAGCCTTCTTGGCTAAGGGAAATAGATTTTTCCTTTATTCAATTATATTTCTTCCCTAGTGTCCACATTTACTACCTTATTCTTCCTCACCCTCTATATTGTGCCACTCTACCTATTAAATCTAGTAGAGATTATGGGTAGTTTAATACTAACTAAATTTTGCCTATCATCTTATTTTCCTTGTATCTCCCTAAACCATTTAGAAATAATAAGTTCCCCTTATTATACTAAGGGAATTGGGTCTTTTTATGTAGAGGGTGGAGGTTTCATAGGAGGATTTCTAGTTAGAGTAGTCAATGTATAAGGCGGTAATGGAACATTTATTTGAATAAGGAATTATAATGGTGGTATACAATCCTTTGCCATGGTGAGGGATCCCTTTGAGGATTAGCCTCATTTATGAATTTGGTAAACCTTAGAGTATTTTCAATTGAAAATATCCTTGATTATATAGGGTATGTTTGTGGCATAGGCAATTATAACTAAGCTAAAGATTTCCCTAGGAATAGTGGCATTCTGGATCAAAAATAGAAATAGTTACCAAGTTTTCAAAATTGATTGTCTTCTTAGGAGTCCTTATTTAGGTATATGTTGAAATAATAGATGAATGAAAATAACCAAAAACTTTTGAAGTATTTAAAATTTAAATAGAAGAAACTAAATAAGAAACCTCCTCACTTATATTTCATCTTTACTCCACTATGAGGATTGGCTAGTCTAGGGATCTAAGTAGTGTTTCTTCTTCTTTCAAACTTCCCAAGCTTAGAGATTTGGCCCTTACCAACTAGGCTTCCTCATATTACTCACCCAAGGCTTATTCCTCACCTTCCTTATATTTTTATTTCTTCATAATCTCTACATTCTTTTCCTTATTTGTGGCATAGTCTACCAAGGATATCACCTATATTTCTTCTTTTACCTCCTCCTTAGCAAGGGATTCCTCTATAGTAGTTAGAATAAAATATGGTCTTTCCTTTAATTATTGAGTTATGGAGGGGTTTGAGATTAATTTTTATCTCCTTCATTATGTGGCTATTTTAGATATAGTAAATGAGTGTGATGATGAAACAATTGAGGGAAATACAGTGGTAGGAACTACTACTATAGGTGGTGATGATGGAATGGAAGGTGTAATAATAAAAGGGGAAGGGGGAGTGGATGAAGATGTAACTAGTTGAGAATATGGAGAGGAGATGGAAGAGATGAGAAATAAGACTATAAAAAATTAAGAAGACTAAATTGTGTAAGAATTGTGGGAGGTGGTATAGGTGTCATAATAAATACACTATTTTGCTTATCTTATGGAGAAGGAGTTCTCTCCAATGCATTGCTTATTCTTAAAGGTCAAGTAGTGAAGAATAAATGAGTAGGAGTTGTCTTGAGAATAGGGAGATTATTTATAATTTCTTTCCTTATCAATAGGTTCCCTTCCCCTGACTACTTGATCCCTCCTCTTATAGATCTTCCTCTTTTAGTATACGAGAGGGGGGATGGATTATCCCTACTAAATCATGTGGTTGAGCTAGATGCCACTAATGGATCCATACCTTCTAGGCCTATTCTACCATTTAATTATCCTATTCCTTGGTAATCTCAAGATTAAATTGGATGGATTGTGTGACCATCATATATCTTCATTCATCCTTCATTTTTATCCATACTTTCAAGTCATCTGATACATTTAAGAAAATTGCATCATGTTCATATCCCCATTAGCCATATGTAACATTCACCTTGTTCTTTTCCCTCAAGGCTTGGAGATAATTTTTTATTTTACTTTAAGGGTCTCATTCTCTAAATTGGGCCTCATCAAAATTATATCAATTTCTCACCTTACCTACTTAATTGAATTGAGCCTGTACCATGTATTAGAGTTGGCCAATACATAGATCTATTTTAAAATAATATGTGAAATACTTTTGACCTATTTCCTCATCTATGCTATTATATATCTCTTACTTGATAATTTTGGTAGGGATATGGTGAAGTAAGAATAGAGGAGGTGCCTTTATCTCTTGAATCGTGATAATTGTCACATCAGGATAATACAAGTAATTCCCCCTATTTATCAATGATTATCCTCATGTTTTTGATAGCCTAGGCATCTAGGTGACATGAATTTCTTGGTACACTTGAGGGTATAATTATGCATAGATATTATTGATTTCAATTATAAATCTATACATAAACATGAATTAATAGTCCTCATATATTATATTATCAACATATTTGGTTTATGGTTTCCATAATTCTCCATTTAACCTATGAATTATGGCCAAGACTACATCTAATAAGTAAGACATCATATAAAAATTTCAATATTTTGACCTTTATTCATCTTTATAAATATGATATTTTAGCCTAACACTAATAATTTCCCTTAGGGAAATTTTTTTATCAGAGGTCAATACGATGTCCAACAATGGAACCATTTCTACTTACACATAAGTGATACTAGGGAATCCATATAATTTTTTTAGGAGAGCCATGGTTATCCTAATCCCTAGTCTAAATTTGATAATCCCATTGGATTAAATGGTTCCTTTAGGATTTAATATTTACAATTTCAATAACCATTATTTGAGTTTTCCTTCCAATATGTTGTGCTTGAGATATGAATTAGCTAAGACTTGGTTATATGCTACCTCAGGAACTGGGAGTCTAATGTATCTCTTGAATTCCCTCCCAAAAATATAATCAAGTGCATCCTTTCCTTTCCTAAGGTGGAGGCAATCCCAAAATCAAATTCATTTAAAAAATAAATCTCTAAGCATATTGTTACAGGGCATTACCTAAGGTTTTATCACTACTTAATGAAGTCCTATAGTTTTGAGAGCTAGTAAGTCATTAATGTATTTATTTTCATCCTTAGATAATTGGATTTGTGTAGAATAAGGAACCATCAATTCTACTACATTGCAAAGTGTCAATTAGTGTAGGAATTTTAACTTAAGAACACGTTTTTCAAACATTGTATCCATGTACTCAGTAGTTCCCACACAAGATTAAGTAGAAGGAACATAAATGCATGTTTGATTTGAAGAGGAAGACATTTCAACAATATTGATCTATTTAATTCATTTATTTATTTTATGAAAATTCTTTGTAAGTTTATTGGAAAGTTAGGGCTTGTATTCATAGGAGAGATCAAAATTATAATATTTACTAGAAGATTGATGGCAAAGTGACTTTCCTTTCTCTTATATTTTGCATACATCATCTAAATTATGCACCATGAATTCTTAATTCATGTGAATTCAATACATGTAATGCCCCTTAGATTCATCTTATTTCAATTTGAACTTACCAATCAACTTTGGGGTGTTCATTTTATTTCCAAATGGTATTTTCTCATTAATCTTTACATATCTAGTCATTATGTTCTAGATAGAGATCAAATTATCACTTACCCACTTCTTTGATTTCTTTTCAATTTCTCCTTATGTGGATTTGGTAATGTAATTCATGTATTTTTATAATTGTCCATTTTTTGCTTACTCAAGCCTTTATTTGCATACTCAAGCCTTTATTTGCATCTTTTATTTATATGTTATGGGGCCATGATATGACATAACTATACCATGTGAAATAATATTTGGCTTTTGAGAACCAAGAGGCTCAGAAGCATGTGTGTATTATCTCTTTTTAACTATGTACATATATGTAAATGTTCCATGTAATGGGATGTCAACACGTTGTGTGATCTCAATGCCTCAAAGGCATGGAGACTTGGAACCACAACAACATTAATCCATTGATTGCGTATCTATTTTTTGAAGCTATAGACCAATAAAATTTTACCACTTGTCATCTTCTTAGAGTTTAGAAGCTTGAAGGTATTGGACCTTAGGGCCTTAGCACCATTAAACTTGTGTAATCTTTCTATAGTTTTGGATTAATAGACATCTACCACATATCATAATTTTAGAACCATAGGATCTTAGAACCATCAAATGATTAACTTTGATTTCCAATATTTTGGGGTCCTGTTTAATGAAAAAGCATTACATGGCATACTTTTAGGGCTTGGAGACTTTGATCACTTATCATTTTCTTTGAAGCATGAAAGTCTCTATGTAACATAGTTAAGACATTGCCAAACTCCATAAAATCAATATATTTGAATACTTATAAATGTTTTTTAAATGGTTATAGGTTTTGGATAATGTAATAATGCCACCTATCACCATCTTAGTTGAATAAAGGTAAGTCTTATATAGGAATCAGTTTGATAGGTCTTGGTCGATAGTCTTTCAAGTACACATAAGATAGGAAACTAAAATGAAGGAGATTAGTGTTGTTAGTCCAAATAAACCATGTCAAATATGAAAAACCAAGGTTTGAGATAAATTAAAATAATTTTTCAAGCTTTGATTTTCATAATTTAAACTTTATGCAAATATAGATTTCAAGGACAACCTTAGACTTTTATGAATCAAAACTAGAGTCATGAATGTTTAAGGCATAGAGGAACCTAAATAAAAGTATTAAAGTCATATTGGGTCCCCATTAAATTTTAAAAGCATGGGGTGTGTGTGTGTGTTAGGGCACAATACCTTTCAATCTAAAAAGTTCATTGAATGGTCTTATAACAATCAAATTACCATCATGTTCTCTTCAAATTACTATCCAAAGGGAAATGGTGTTATAGATTATAATAATAAAAAATTATGGATGAAATAAATAAGTAAATAGAATAAAAACCAAGAGAATGACATATATTTCTGAAGTATGCACTATGGGAAAACAAAATAAGGCATAAACATGCCCTCAAAGCTTTTACTTTTATGCTAGTTTATGGGCAACATGTGTTTTGTATTGCTATTAAAATTATAATGTATCAATTCATGTAGAATTATATGGAAGAAAAAGAAAGGATTTATTCAAGGTTATTTGACATTTTACAAATGGAGGATTCATAAACTAATTCTCTATAGAACTTCAACAAACACCACAACAATATCAAGAGACAGTTCGACAAAAGATCCAAGATCAAAGATTTTAGAGTTATAGACTTAATTATTTTATGGGATAAGGCATCTAAAAATAAAGGATAACATGAAAAAATCACCCATTTATGGATTTAGACGTGATATTTTTTAAATCTTAGGTAACAATTCATTTCACCTAAAGGACCTCCAAGGTAATGAATTGCTTTTTTAGTGAATGTGTAGTTTTTGAAACACTATTTTATGGTTACTCCAGTTGGAGACACTTTGTAATGACTATGATTTTGTACATAGTATTATTATATTATTTTTATTTATTTCTAAACTATATTTCTTACTTTATGTTATTTTCTTTCTTAGTTTAGGTATCCTACTTTCATAGATCTTATTCTTAACTTTCCTAAACTAGATTTCCTACATTATAGAGAATTTTTTTTAATTTCATGGGATAATTTATTCAAATTTAGATAAATCCAATGATTTTATGATTTCATCAAGATTATCCTAACAAGGGGGCCAAATTCAAATTCAAATGGTCTTTGTGTATAATATTATCGGTGCATTTGAATTCCTTAAATCAAGGTATGTGTCATATTTAACTAGAAAGTTTTACCTAAATTGAATAAGTTTATTAGACTATCAAAATTTATTCTGATGTTTTCATTGAAATTTTATAAATACTTCTCATTATAAAATATTAATTATACATTTACATATTTAATACTTATGTGAGAGACAATACACATTGAGTAAGGTAAAGTATGAATAAAATATCTGATTTAAGATAAATTCCATTCATATAAACCTAGTTAATGGTGTTTTTTAAACCTTCTTCCATGAAAGGTTAAAAATAAATAACAATAAAATACATGGAAGAAGGGTGATTCAAGTAATCTCTATCAAGGATATGGATGCCTGGATGAAAATAGATGAATGATTATAGTGGAATCAGAAGTATCTTTGTTGGGGCTATGGACACCTGGCTGGTAGCAAAGCAATGGTCAGATCCCATACTTTATTAATTAAAATATAAATATTTGAGCAAAATTAGATTAATATAATCTTCAATTTTTCCTAACTCTTCACTAAAATTATCATAATAAGGGGAATGAATCATCACAAGATCACACACAATCTAAGGATTGAATAGGGTTATTATGTTTCATGATTATTGTTGTCACTTGGATTTCCACCCTTTGAGGAGATGTCTCATCTCTCTTCATCCAAGTGGCATAATTGAAACAACTCTAGGTTGTGGGTAGCCTAAGAATGAGGTGAATCTCTAGATAGGGCTAGCTCCCTTGATGTACCACTTGTAGATCACTACTACACCTATGCTTGTGAGGGAAAAGGAAGAGAAAATTAAAATTAAACTATCTTAAAGGAAGTGATACACCAAATTAGTTGATGAATACCAACCAGATGCATGTTACACATGAGAACAAGGGACTAACCAAACATAAACTTCTCCAATCTAATTCTTCTCACATCAAAATTTTATTATGAGGTTTTGATGAATGTTTAGGCTAGGAAAACTAGATAAGATGCTTATAATGGCATGGTTTGAATATACTAACTCACTCAATGTTTTCACATTAGTAGAACACTTCACATGACTTTCAAGAAGAATTTTTCCAACTATAAATAGGTGAGATAATGAAATAACAATGCTAAGGAAATAATATCCATCACTAAGAAAGATTAATCATCCAAGTGAACACACTATGAATAGTCATGGAAGAGGTAAAAATAAGTAGTATTTATTTATCCATGGTATTCAAATGAGCATGGATTCACCATACTCAGGTGGAGCATAGTTTACAAAGGCCAAAATGGCTAGTTCTTATAGAACTTGCAAGAAAGAGGAGAAGAAATAATTCCAAAGGACACAAGGACACTTTTTAAGCTAATAAAATTACTTAATTATTCATAATAAGGTAATATGAAACTAATCATGCAAGGTCATAAATCACAAGTGTCACCCCAAGTCATAAAACTCTTGAAAGGTGGCATAGGAGTTCTCATTTTGCACAAGGAAACTACTTTCATCATTCACCCCTATTTAAACATCCCAAAAATGATGAGGGATAGGTATAATTATTTTAATAAGAGGGAAGGATTTTATACATGCCTCTCCATGCATTGGTTTCATTCTTAATTACCTAGAAACTTCTAGAAGTGAGCCATCACTAGTTGTAGTCAAAGAAACTCCTCTTTCCCACACCTTGCACACTTGGATTAAAATAATTCATTAATTTTACATTAAAATTAATAAAATGGAGTGTATGACACTTTTCAATACCCTACATGGCCTTGGAGGCATTAGGTACACCTTAAAAATACTTCCATTCGAAGTTTTCACACTTCTCACCACCATGTTCACTATGACAACTTTGATTGGCTGAGATGAGAGCTATGGTAGGCACACTTAGGATTTTTCCAAAGAATTTAAATGGACATTTTTATTTATATTAACTCTCATTATTCCTTTCAAATTTTATTTCATCTCTTTAAACCTCTTAGGACCTATACATTGCACAAAATAGTCAAAAGAACTAATTTTACAACTTGTCTTTATAGGTATGAAACACCTCAAGTAGATGGAAATGGTCTATGGAGATTATTGTATATTATTAAATCATTTTAAAACCCATTATAATCTATTTTAATGTATTTTTATCCTTGTTTTTTGAATCAGGTCCTTCTAAGGGTTTAGCAAAGGTTTTGGGTCATTTTTGCTCTTAAAGATTATTAATAAAGATGGAATGTTGGGAATGAAAAAAATATCATAATAATTATGTTTAAGGACCATATTAACCTCTATAAACTCCCTAGATATCCATTCAAGTTTTCAAGGGAGATACAAGCACTCAAAGTTTCCCTATTAAACTCTTTTCTCCATTTTCATAGGCCTCAGTTGTCTTAAAGCCCAAAAATAGATTCTTTATGGCTTCCTTTACATAAAAATATCTCAAAAACATGTATTATGACCCTATGAAAATTTAAAAATGGATTATAATTCCCCTCTCATGGTGGAAGTGAAAATGACTCTCCATTTGGCTTTAGGCCAAAATACTACCTATATAAGCCTTACTATATACTTGATGATTTAGACCATTTGTTAAGCTTATCCCTTATAAAAAATGTTGATCATGTTTTTTAAGGTGTGAATAAACTCTAAAAACCTCCTATAAATTTCCAACCCACCTCTGGTTCACTCTCTCATCCTCATTTCCCAAAACTACAAGGTTGATGTACAAAGGAAATGCCCTCTGTATGAGATAAAATAAAGGGCACTCCCCTATTTTCTTAGACAATGGTGAATTTTGGATAGGATTATTTAAATGTTAAATATTATCCATAAAATATTTCAAACCTTTGTATTGTCAATAGACCTTCCAACTTCCTCATATTCTAAGACTGACTATGAAAGGGGTAGACTATATGCGGGGTTCGGAGTATAAGTTATATGTTGCATCATGGGGTCCTCTCTCTTTATATATTTCCATGATATTGGTTCACTATGTGGAATAAAATTTCAAATTATAAGTTCCTATCATTATTTTTAACCATTTCTAAAACTCCTCAAGCCATACCCTTGAATTGGTTACTTAAGGTGTAAACTGTGTTTCTTGTATTCCTTCTTCAATAGTGAATCCTATAGGTCATCATGCATGTTTGAGATTGTAAAAGCATTGAATGAGATTAATTTAAGATTTTAGGGTCATTTTTTTTAGACCCATTTTCCTACCTTGAATATCCTATACCATCACTTAAACACTCTATCTCAATTCACTGTCACCTACAATCACTTACAACTAACTATATTAGAGCAATCAAGACCTGTAGATATTAATTTTGTATTGGAATATGTGTCATGTTATTTTATATATCCTATAATGGTATTTTGGAATCATATTTAATCATCCCATGTTGATATCTCCATTCTTAGGTCCACTTCATGAATGGTGTAAGGGCTAAAGTCTATTGTAGGTGAATGTCCATAAAGGTAGGGACACATGTAGGTGTCTATAGGATCTAAATAATGTATATCATCACCTTAAATTATCCTTAGATCATAAATTTTCTATTAAACCATATATAACCTTCCAATCATTAATTCAAGTTCCAAAACTACAACCTTAGGTGAAGAGTCCCTTTGGAGTTTCAAATCATGTAGGTTTTACTGACTAGGAATAGTGCATAAAAGTGTAAATTAGAGACCTTCAACTTCTATCTTCTACCAATCCAATACCTCCTAAAATTTTCCAAGTTATTTTACTATGTAGGGGATATAATATTTTTCCATTTATATTCCTTAAATTTCTTATCAACCTTATAATATGACCTTGACCAAAAGCCTTAGATGTCTATTTTGTGTTTTTAGGGAAAGAATCCCTAAATACTATCATCTCATGTTTTTAAGGAAGTCTCCACTTCAATATACCAACATTTCCCTTCAAATAGGTTTTTCATGGTCTACATCACACACTAGGTCATTAATAAGGTTTTAAACACTTGTTTTAACACTTCCAAATAAGTATTTTCATAGCTCTGCTAGCATAACTTGTAGGTATACATTCTAATATATAGGTAGTAAACATGAGTTTAGGTAGCGTGAAATGTGTTTGGACTTTAATTAATTTTATACCAATCTCAAAAATTAAAAAATAAACTCTTTTCATATTCAAGAACCTATCTCATCTTAAAAACTCCCTCCTAACATGGTTGGTCTCTATAAGGGCACCTATAGGTGAGTATAATGGTAAAAAACTGTGAATGATTATGTTGATTGGTTGCCACAGTCCCTTACTCTTTAAAGGTATAATTTTTTGTTCATATCTTAATATCATTATTAACACCTTAAAATCACAATTACCTCTCCATAAATGCTATACATACCTTTATTATACGTAATTCAGCATGGTTGACTGTGTATAATAGTCATAGAGTAAACTGACTGCATGATGTTTATGAATACAATCCCATGAAACATTGCCTGGAGAATGAGATTTAAAGTTTATAATAATAATAATTACAATTAAACATAATAATGAACCTATCTCTACCCTCTGATACCATCATCAAAGAAGGAAGACATTAGAAATGGTGAAAACCTGTCTGTTATCTTAAATAAGACTAATCTACAAACCTGAGATGATTGGCTTATCAAATCAACTCCAAAATTGAAACCAAGGATTATAAAAATGTGAGAAAGGAGTAAAAGACCTTTATAATCAATATTAGTAGTTTGACTACATGTATTTGTTTAAACCAAGGCAAAACCTATAGGGTACATAGATTGGCAAGTAGAAAAATATAGTCAACTTGTTAGGGATGATTCATAAATCACATTTGACTAATCCTTTAACTATTTTTATGGAAATTAATCTCTCTAATTTTAATTTCACCTCCCAAATGTGTTTGGTCTGAAACTTCTCCAACTACTTATACCAAGCACAAACGTACTGATCAGTTTTATGTGTCTAGAAAGGCAAAGGAACATAATGGTTTTAGATCAAAAATGACATTTTCAGAGCATTTCAAGCATTTAAATGAGTCTAAGTAACTTTAAAAGTCATTTCAAAACCTTATTTCATGTGTCACACTCCCTCATAGGTTGTACAAGTGCCAAACTCTTCCTTTTTTAGTTGATTTCTTGATTTTTAGTTAGATAACCTGCAAGTTTTAGATGAACTAACATTCTTGATAGGTAATATGAATTATTAGATATTTCAAAGGAAAATAGGACACTTTGATACCTTGAAAAGCATACCACTTACATTTATGACCCCTAAATGCCTATTAAATGACTCAAAATGACATATTAACTAATTGGATCATGACCAAGGCTAATAAAAAATTAAATGACATCAAATAACTTATAATACACCCTATGAAATAATATTAAACCCCCTATAAACCTCTAAAGACCAAGTTTCTACCTATAGGGCTCCTAATTTGACCTACAGGGTCAAATTTGGTCAATAATTATGTTTGGAGTCTCTTTCAATTTTCTAATTTCTTTCTTTCTTTCTATTAAAGTTTAAAGTTAATTATGATCAAAAAAATATTATGGGTTCTCAAATACTCTAGAGTATTTCCCAACTGAGTCTCTATTTGTCATGACCAACACCCTTCGCCACCTTCAAAATTTTCACATGCACCCCCCCCACCTTTGAATTTAGATCTTCATGATCATGTCTTGTGTATTGCACTTTCAGGGCTAGCTTGCATGAAAATGGCTTTAATTTATAAATTAATATTCAATGTTTTTTCAATTTTCATGAGCAAGACTATTTTTCTCAATATTAAGATTTTTTAGGTTTGTTTATGTAGTTTGCATCATGTTAATTTTTTGGGATAGAGGGTGTTTTATATTGATATTTTAGACGTTGAATTTTAAATTTTCAAAATATGACCATTAAAAGGATAAAATATGTTTTTTATAAATATTTTATAAATCATTTATACTTTTTAAATGCTAATAGTTAGGGAAAATGGGTTATGGTTATGATTTATTTTGCTAATTGACTAATCTAATGACTTAACTAAAGTTTATTTTATTGAGAAATTGCATGGGCTAATCCTAACATCATGAGATCATGACACATGACTTCAATAGGTTTCCTCACCCATGATTTTCAAGGCTTTAAATCTATCTTCACCCATACTAGAGACATTAATCCACACATCTCAATCCCATTTATTCACAAATTGTATAAAAAGATAAGTCTACTTTTCATTTGTGTGCATAATATTTCACAATGTGTCTTCATCCTCATTATCTATGGCCTATCGGGCCAAATCATAGTGAATGAAGTCATCTAAGTAATTCATAGAAGGGTGGATGGTCGAATTAGCACAATCTTGTTTATCCATGACTAATGAGCCTTTACACCATTTTCAAATATTTTCTAATTTTTGGATGAGAAATATTTGTCCACATGTCATAAAATTAGTAATCCATGGATAACAAGATTAAATTATATAGTTAACACTTTAAGACCACCCAAAGAAGTGATTGTCATCCGCATGACATGATCCTATTCATACATAGTCCCTTTAGCAAATAATATATTTTATAAATCTTGGAAATCATTCAAAGAAACAACAACCATCCATGTGTCCTCATATTTCTCCTTAGTGGCCAACAAATATATACATAGTAATTAAAGTCTATGGCTTTCTAGAGTAGCATGAATTGTCCACATGTCACCATTATAAGAACCTGTGATCTATCAAAACAAAGTACACAATTAGAGATCAAGAAAGAGAAATACATACATGTGGTATAATCTCATATTCTCATGGAATTTAAAATGAAGAGACATTTAAAATTAAAAATCCTTCTAAAAAGTCAAGATCTTGCTAGATGTCATAATCTTGCTCACTCACTACCAAAATAGCAAAGTACGAAAATTAAATCTCAGCACCCAACAAGTAATATACAAGGTGACATGTATCTCTTGATGAATAAAAATGTTTAAATAAATTATATTAAACCTCAAAATCACAAAAAAGAGACACTTTTCATAATAAGATGATTTAGCATCTGAAATTAGTGTAAAGATGCCACATGGAAATTATACCTGCCAAAGTGGATGTTACAAAATCAAAATTCAAATGAATTAGAAATAGATGGGTAATAAATAAAACTTCATTATGTTCAATAAATTTACATGAATTGGTAAATCAATTCATTTTTTTTTGATCCCAATGAAATATTTTTAGTATATCTCACTCTCAATTTAAAATTGAATGACATTGTTGTCAAACTTTATTGTGCAAATTACAAATTTGAACTCCCAAGTGACTAAATGGACTAGATTTTTCAAGCAGGATTGTGGTGAATTAAGTTATATTTTATAGATTTCCAATGTAATCCTTATCTCATGCTCTTCCTCTGTTTACATATTCTATTGATGGAAGAAAAAAAATTATGGACACAATGTTTGATCTAGCCACATTAGAGCATCAACTCTAACACTATTCATATGTTTGGAACAAGCTTGATGTAGTTGAACCATATAAGGTAGAATACTATTTTTACACTACCACAAGGAGGTACATAGATGACATTCAAGTGATCGAAATAGTAGGTATAACACCACATAAAACCCAGAGGTAATGCCTTGTATAGACCTACTATATGACTTATTTACCAATGGTCAAATTTAAATATAGTGCATTATAGATGGAACATGACCCATATGGTATATATTTTTGATAATGCCTCTAAAAAATACTAAATACTCCTAATCCCTAAATGACTTATAACTAGCCTAATTCAAATGCATGGTTATCAACCAATACAGTTTAGGATAAATTAAGACACTGGGTTGTAAACATAGATAGTTTTATGTTCAAATCCCCTATTTCATCTATTCCAATAATCAAGTTTAGACTAGGGATAATATTAGTTATGGAATTACTAAATAGATTATATGGATTCCATAGAATTTCCTACATCAATGAAATATGGGTTCCTTTATTGTACATTATCCCAAGTTCTAACAAAATTGTAAGCCTTAGGGAAATTATTAGTGTCAATTTGAAGTTTAAAATGTCCAACCATAGAATCTAAAAAATGTAAACTAATATATAATTTCATATATGGTGGATGTTATGAATTACACAAAGACTATATCACAAAATGAGCCCTAGGAGCGGTTATAGGAATACCCCAAAAAAATAGGATTTGTAATTATTTGATCCTCACACATATATAGATTCATAAATCAAATCTAGGTGAATTCAGATGTGTTCTACCCAATGGTGTATAGGTCCATTTATGGCAATATATGCCTAGGTTATAAAAACCAATTAAGAGAAGCATCTTAGAGATGGGGTAATACTAGTTCTACCTTAATCATATAGTGATAATAATGCAAGGGACATATGCATCCCCATTATACCTACCAAGGCAAGTCTTAGATAATTTGGTTGAGAAATAAATTGCTTTCTAACTATTTGATAGTGTAAATTTTGATTTAAAAAAAACCTAGGCAAGGAGTTATTCATAAGGTCCCTCTAAGTATTGGTTACATGCAATACACAAAATGGGAACATTTATATCTAGTGAGAAAGATCAAAGTTTACTATGGCCTAGGAAAATCTCCATTTAGGTATTGATACCCAAGGAAGACCATCAAGATTACTCTTTAAAGTTTCTAAAACAATATTCACATTACATATGGGCATCATTGGTTTAAACATGACAGCCATATTTTTTAATGTATAAGATTATACTGATGTCATAGTAAAGATTAGAAATGCATGTATGTCAGTGATAGTCATGAAAAATATCCAATATGATCTTAACATAACTGAATAACATGCCAAGAAGATAGATGATGAGTAAATAGTTCCACCATAGTTCCACACTCATCTTCTTAAAATATAGGAAAAAACACTTATGTATTCTTATCAACAAATTAATCTAATATCTTTATAGGTCTTTTGAGACATCTAAGTGTTTCCACCCTTTAGTTTGTAACTAATATGGGAATTTCCAAGGTTCTTGGCACTTTAATGAGATCACTCTCTTTTATACCCTTGACTCCATTGGCAATAGTTTAACAAGTAAGTCTTCCATATTATTTTTTCCAAGTTCCTATTGTTTTCAATTTGCCATCACTATCTACTATTATTCCTACAACATTGGTTTCACCATCCCCTAATTCGACACCCATTCTAATTCTTCCTACTCTTGTGGATCCCCCACCATTATGTAGCACCACTACTATTGTTGACTCATCATATACACTCCCTATGCCTCCACCATCATTCACTACTCCATCTTCATATATAGAGCAAATTGTTAATTCTAATGGGACCACTACCACCATTTTTACACCAATTACCACTATATTTTCTAGATCCTTTATTTTGACCTATAAGAGAAAACCTAAAAATCCACTAGTTTCTCCTCAAGTCTCTACAATCATAAAAGAAGAAGAGAGACATGCAAGATACTCAAGTGGTCTAGTATGCCCCCTCTATAAACAAATAGGAGAAGAACATGAAATAAGTGGGAATTTAAAGAATAAAGAGGAATAAACATATAAATAGGGCCAAGAGTAAGAGAAATAAAGGGAAAAAGAGATAGAGTTCATGTCATAAATTACTCAAGTAGTTGCAATAGTTGACACTATGCAAAGTGTTGTTTCACCAACATCAATGATATCAACTATTACTTGGGTAATTTTTTTTTATTTTCACTTTGATTGGGGATTATATTGACATTGATATAATGGAACTAACAAATATTCCTTCTTCTATTTATACTACTAAGGTTACTAAGGTTACCTAATCATCCATTACAAAATATATAACAAATATTCCTATAAACACTAGAAAACTACACACCATGGTTTCACATATCACAACCTGACCTCCTTAAACCATATCCTATCCATTTACCTTGCCAAACCTCTAATTGGATAAACCTACCCTTTTGACCAATTTAACCTTTAACCTTCAACTACCAATAGTCAGTATTTTGACTACTGGTGATCAATGATCTAACCATCAACGATCAACTCAACCACTGATGGTTAGCTTAACCTTTGATGGTTAGCTATCCACCACCTAAATAATTAACTCTAGCATCAACTAAAACTTGTTTTTTTATAATTATCTTGTGTGATTCAATGCATGTCCAAGTTAAATTTAAATTTTATTGAAACCCCTCTTGAACCTACCCTTCCACTTCCCCTTCTTTCCTATAAAAAGAGAACTTCAAGAGGTGAAAAGGGATCCATCCATAGTGTTTTTATCTAAAATTATTAAGAGCCATATTTATCTATCATCTTCATATGTTAGAGTTTATTTTGTAGGTCAATTAATCATTAGTCATCATCATCATCATCAGCAATTATCACTATTAATCTCCATCAATAGACTTCTTATTCATTAAGCTATCAGCTAAGTAATTTTTCATTATTCTCAAATATTTATTTTTATATTTATAGCTTGTACCCAATCCCCAACCTCTTAATCACTTGAGCAATTAACCTCTAAACCAATCATCTCTAAGACTCATCCTCTATCTCACAACTAGCATCCAACCAAAACCAACCTTGAACCAAATCAATCAACCTCACCTAACTATTCTATTTGACCCAACCCAGACTGACAGTAACTATCAGTGGTTAGATATCTAACCACCAACAGTCATTTCAACCATTGATAGTTAGTCTAACCATTGATGATCATTGTCAGACCAAAAACTAGCAAGCAACTAGCAAGTACTACCACCTATCAACCTTAATCAAAACTTTGTTTTCTTGACCTTTGTTACTATACATACCAAAAAAAACAATCTAACCCTAACTTGAACCAACCTTTTGATAGTTTGGTATTAACCTTAATTTTATCTTGTTAATCTAAGCATTTCATTTGAATAATATTTATTTCACCTAAATTAAATACTTTCATATTTGTTATGTAACCTTCTTTTATCAGCATTAAATTGTCTTAAAAGGTGGATTGATAGCCTCCAAGGGAGTCTTGTACTTCTTGGATCTAGTTTGCTAGGCAATCCACCTTTCTATCTAACACAATCATTTTCTAGTCTCTTTCTTATGTAGGTCATCCTCCCAAGTCAAAGAGGAGCTCTCACAATTGTCTAGATCATAAAGCGCAAACCAAATATAGGTTCTACCAACCTTACCCTTTCTTTCAGTTTTACTCTTTCTTCTTAAGGAAATTAAAAAAAAAAATTATAACATTTTGGCATGCCCAATGGGACCTAGTGTCTTTACTCACATTTTTATTTGAATTTGTATACTCTTCTCTCTATTTGTGCTCATAATTCAAACTAAAATTTATTTTTGGATTAAAATCAATTTCACTCATTACTTTCTTTTAACATTAATTCACTTTGAATTAAAACACTGTAATCTTATCGTAGCACCACTTTTGTTGCACACACTATCCAAACCACTTTCATCAATCAAACATTAAAACAATTTGATACAAGGCCTGACTGAGATTTCATCACCTAGTGGTCACCTTACCCTTTGTCAAAAATACTACTTAGAGGTCATTACCAAGGGGAGAACCAACTCATCTCTCTACTTAAGTATAAACTCTAGATATCAATATATATTGGCTAAACACTTAAAACTCTTACCATTATGGGACCATGAGGTGAGGGTGTAGGCCCTAATACCAAGCCATGTATTGATTCCAATATAGATTCTTTTGAGTAACCAAACAACCTGAAACCAATCATAGACTGCTTCTATAGTACCTAACCTACAATCCAACTTCTATCACACTTTCTTATAACTTAATGCATAAGCCAAAATCAAGATTAAAATTAACCTCTAGGCTTAATGTACTTTATAGTGTGTGTCTAGATATTTTGATCATTTTCTTGCTTTTTCTTTGTTTGAGTTGTGAGGAATCTATCTTTTTTTGGTAACCTTGTACCATCTTACCTTCACCTACCTCATCTATGTTGCCTTGTTTAATGCGGATCCCATCTATATTCTCTCTAAGAGATCCTAACTTTGATAGACTCCTAAAAGATAACCCTATTACCTTAGAACATTACCTTGCATCAAGAGCCACTTATACCTACAACCAACCCAACCTTACCTACAATCAACCCAATCATTCATATAACCAACATAACCTCACCTACAACCAACACAACCTCACCTACAACCAACACAACCTCACCTACAATCAACCTAACCTCACCTACAATCAACCTAACCTCACTTATAACTAACCCAACCTTGTTGGCAATCAATTTAACTTAAAATACAACCAATTAACAACCTTCAAACAAACACTTGATCATCACCTCAACCAAACAACAACCTTTCAACCCTTATTAGACCCTTGTCATAACCCACCTCAACTATCTCAACCTCACCAATCTTTGGGTTACCCATCCCAACCATTATATCAATTACCTCAACCACATCAAAAAATTTATTACCTACCTTAACCATCATATCAATCACCTATACCCCCTCTGTGGCAACCTTATTTATCTCAAAACCAAGACTTGGTCTATCCCCCTAGTCATACCACTAACAACTATTAACCCAACCACTATCAACCAACTTTATCAGCCTCTTCAAATCAAACCAATAATCATCCAACCCACAACTATTAAAAAAATTTATAACCAATCAATCTTATCACCCTTATCGATGTTATCAAACCTATCAATCCAACCTACTTTACCTACCTTCTCAACCTTATCAACCCCATCAAATCCAACCAATAACTATCAACCTACCATATTGAACCAACCAATCTTTTTAGAACACCCAACCATATCAAATATGCCAAATCCATCAAATACCTCAATCTTACCTAACCTCTCAAACAAACCTACCTTATCTACCTTATCCAACTAACCAAATTTTTCAAACCCACCAATCTTATTAAACCAACCAACCTCACCAAATCAAACCAATAACTATCGACCAAAATTTTCCAACCTACCAACCTTATCAAGCATACCCAACCCATAAAATTGCTCAAACTTGTCAAATTGACCAAACTTATTTTACCAACCAACTTTACCAAACCAACCAATTAGTTCACAACCTCACAAGCCAATAGTGTACCCTCTTTCTAAGAAGTATACCCCATCGGGAGAATCATATGCCTAATCCTTGACAAAATTTAAGGGCTTATGTCATTATACTCCCTTAAATCAAACCCATCAATGCTTCTTTTCCAAAACTCATTTGGTTTATAGAGAATGAGTTTTATATGTATCATTATACAAACAAACATGTGATAGATAGATGTGGGTCTTTTAAGATGATCATCCAAAACCTTATCAATCAAAAGGAGATTCTAAATAATATTTTATATGTTTCCCCCAACATAGCCTTACATGTCTTCAAACCATCAATCATTGAACTTCTTTCTACACCCATTATTGTGTAACCCATGACCAAAGCTCTCAACATAATAAGGTCTCTTCATTATATTTGGTCTTTAGGGCATCTATAACTAGGGAAACCATAATTGAAACCCTAACCAATCCACTTGTTAACCAAGTGCACCCTTTTCAACTTCCTTTTAAAATCATCACTAAGGAAAAATAAATCGTAAACCACCCACTTGTTGACCAAGAAGAACCTTCTCATCTTTCCTTTAAAACCATCATTAAGGAAACTAACCCACCTCTTCCACTTCCCCTTTTAATGGAGCCAACCCAAGCTCAAAACACCTCACCTATAACTAAATCCAACCCAACCTTAATTAAAATCAAATCCATTCAATTCCTCTATAATCTACTAGTTTTCATCTACCTAATGACATTGTCTTTGGTTCACTTCCCTTTTGAATAGGATCAAATCTTTGTCACCTTACATTACCAAACAAACCAAATCAACAAGTAAACCCAACCAACAAGATAGATCAACCACACATTCTACCTCCCTCAGCCAATCAAACCAACCTCTAAACCAAATCAATTGACCGTGATCAACCCAACTTGTAATCCAACTATAAGAAATTTATCTATCAACACAAATCAACATCAACCCTCCATTCAAGATTTCTTGAATCTTGTCCACCCTTTTATCCAAGCTACCCACACCTCACCTACGTTTCCTCATTGGGATAATTTAGCACTCTTCTCCACCCAACCTCTATTTTGGGATGATGTTCCCAACATCATTTTTGGACCTCAAACTTATCCAAATCTAACCTAATAATGTTTTCCTCACCATAGCACCATAATGAAAATCTTACATGAACCACCACCTACAAAAATGACCTACTCAACACTAAAAACTAACAACTAATACCCACTTTTGGAGGGTGGATGAAGTCATCTTCACCCCTCCTAAACCCTCTTATTAAACAACACCTCATATTGGAATCTTTTTTCCATATTCAACCATCCATGAAAAGAGCAAGTTGGGAGAACTTTTCCTCTATATGGATTTGACCATTTATCAACCCAAACCATACCTTAACAACTAACCAAACCAACCCTTGGTATTTTTGCCTCAACCTATCAACCAACCAACTCTGAACTATTGGATATTACCTTTCTCCATCAACCCAACTTGAAACAAGTGGCATACTAAATTGGGGTAACCCATTTGGACACCACTCAATCTATTTGAGAGTCACCTTCTCCCCCAACCATTGGATATTACCCTTCTCCACCACCTAATGAACCATTAGAGATTACCCTTCTCCACAAAACTATCACCTAACCAACCTCACCTTTTTGTCAACCCAAATATTTTCCATGTCTCATCAAGTGTTTGAAAGTAACTGGGGGACATATACTCTCTTGATTGAAGTCAACCATTTATTCAATCATGGATATGGGGCATATCAAAATTCAAACCCATAAATGCTTTGCATTTGCATAATGTTATTTTTTAAACTAAGTTCTTGGTCACCTTGTGTTTAACTTAAGCTCATCCCTTAATTTCACACCACATTCATTTCCCTCTTTTTAGGGGCAACCAACTACAACTGAATCATGTGATTATCTATCACAGTCATAGCCTAATCTTGAACTATGGGTACCATGGCATGATTATCATGGTACTTCCCATCTCTCTTCAAGATCAGTTCCCATGGTTGTTGTTACCTAATATTTTTTTCACCTATGCAACCTTCATGTGATCTTATTCTTGACTTTATATATGTAACCTCTTAAGCATGCATAATAAATTCTATGTCAAGTAAAATCAAATAAAATCAAAAGGTAGTATCAAAAGTCAAAAATAAATCATGGGTCATTCTTAGCATTCATAAATTGATCCCTTGAAGGATAACTATTGAAAACTCATTTGAAATTACAAAATGTAAGATGGACTATTCCCTTGAAGGATAGATATTAAAATCATTTGAACTAAGCATATAAACTTAGACCACTCCTTTGAAGGATGGCTAAGTAAATCATTTTTCAAAGCTAGTAATTTCTTGGAAGCTTCTTGCATCGATCAGCTTCCCCAAACCTCCAAAAAAAATCAAAATAAGCAAAAGATCCATAAGCAAAAACAAAAAAAATTGAAAGCCACAATCAGCTCTCATAAAATTAATAATTTTGGAAAGCCACAATTGGCTCTCATAAATAGACTTCCCACATCGATCAATCTACACTTTATATGACATAGACTTGTTTACACCAACTCTTTAGAAACCTACATAAGAGACATACTAGTCTCACAAGAAGGTTCCATCCTTACCTATCCCCCTCTTTCTTCAAGGGATCTTTGAGCTTACTTGACACTACATGATCAAGCCACTTCTTTTAACCAATGAACTAACAACAACACAAAGCATGAAGGGTTTATGTTTGTAAGCCTACCCATCTTAACATTATGGTCTTTTCCAATCAAAGTGTTTAACCTCTTACTTTTACCTTTCATGACACTTTTCTAGACATATGTCTTTCATTTTTAGGTCTTTTAACCTTTAAATACCAACTTTTTCACCCTTTCACCAAGAAATGGGGCACCTTTTTGCTAAACCAAGTGGTACACAAAATTGGGAAACATATTTAGACACTAAAAAACTAACCAAGAGATCACCTTTCTCCACCAACCTTGACCTTTTGATCCAACCCCTTGGGGAGTAGCTTATTCTCCCTTAACCATCAAACCATTGGAGATCACCTTTCTCTACCAACCCAACCATAGGAGATTACCTTCTCCATCAACCATTGACCCATTGAATATTGCCTCTCCACCCCTCTTGGACTTGGCCATTGTGGCCCAACCTTTCACGCATTTTTTGATGACCTTGCTTGGTCTTTTGACCATAATGACAACATTTCCATGTTGACAATTTTTTGAACTTACACCACCTCACGTATACCTAACCCACTTATGTCTTTTAGGGATCATTTCCTACCTTGGATACCCATGACACTTGACCCATTTATGTTTTTCATGAGATCATTTCCTACCATGGATACCCATGAAAACACTGACTTTGTCTAGGAGACTAATAGGTGTACCTAGACACCACGCCTAAATATGGTAACGTGATACACTAGTCACTTATCCCTTAGCACCAACCTTAATTTTTACTAATCATGGTAATATATTCTATGTATGATCTTGACTATCTCACTTAGTCACATTTTATGCACTTATTTTTGCTTTAATACCCAACCTTTTTCACCCACCTACCCACTTATCAAACTAGTACCCAATTCTATTTTACCTCATTGCTTTTCAATTTAAGGGGTAACACCTCCTATCATACTTTAGGAAACCTTGACCTTAAAATAACCTTCACCTTCACCTACACCCATAATCTATTTTTTTTTTGTAGCTTGATAATACAAACTACATAACAAAAAAGGTAAAATGTAGACACCAAAAAACTGCACACCATAGTTTCACATGTCATAACCTAACCTCCTTGAATCATCTCCTAGCCATTTACCCCACCAAACTTCTAATTGTCTAAACCCACCCTTTTGACCAAATTAACCTTTGACCTTTACTGCTAACAGTCATTAGTCTGACCACTGACAATCAGTAGTCTAACCGTTGATCAACTATCCACCACCTGAATAGTAACTCTAGCATCAACTGTAATTTCCTTTTTTATAATTAGCTTATGTGATTCAATTCATATCCAAGTTGAATTTATATGTGATTTTAACCCTTATTTAACCCACCCTTCCACCTCCCCTTCTTTCCAATAAAAAGAGAAATTTAGGAGGTGAAAAGGGATCCATCCACAAACTTGTTATCTATAATTATCAGTAGCCATCTGCATCTATCATCTTTATAAGTCATATTTTCTTTTACAAGTCAATCAGTCATCATCATCATTATAAATCATCATAGGTTATATTTTATTTTGTTTGACCCAACCTAGACTGATAGTAATTGCTAACAGTCAGTTGTCTAACCACTGATGGTTAGATCAACCATCGATGGTTAGCCTAACCACCAATGGTTACTATCAGACCAAAAACTAACAAGTAAATATCAAGTACCTAACACCTATCAACCTCAATCAAAACTTTGTTTTATTGACCTCTATTATTATAAATACTAGAAATAGCAACCTAACCCTAACTTGAACTAACATTTTGATAGTTTGGCATTCACCTTAATTTTATCTTGTTAATCTAAGTATTTCTTATAAATAATATTTATTTCACCAAAATTAAGTACTTTCATAGATGCTATGAAACCTTATTTTATCATCATTAAATAGTCTTAAAATGTGGATTGATAGCCTCTAAGGGAGTCATGTACTTCTTAGATATAGTTTGCTAGGCAATCCACCTTCCTACCTAACTAACACAACCATTTTTTAGTCTCTTTCTTATGTAGGTCATCCTCTCAAGCCAAAGAGGAGCTCTCACAACCATCTATATCATGGAGTGAAAACTAAATATAGTTTTTACCAACCTTTCCCTTTCTTTCAATTTTACTCTTTCTTCTTGAGGAAATAAATAAAAATTTAAGTATAACACTTCCTTCAACCCTAGTGATACATTATTTTTTCAACACTACTTATCTATAAGGTGATATAATAAGGGAAAATTTTGAATATCTAATGTCCTTTTCCAATTTTGATGCACATTAATTATTACTCAAACCATCTACCCAATTAGGTATGTCAATTTCCCATGCCAGTTTAATAGATTTTTCCATAGTATATGTATATAAGTCTCAAGATAATACTAAGTATATCATTGATGCACCCACAAATAAGAGATTCACAAGATGGAAGAAATATATTCCTTCCTTTCCATAGCCATTAATTCCTTCTCCTTTCATTATGTTTCCTTTAGCACAAATGCTTTAGTATCATTAGTAATCTGAAGAGCCAAATATCATTAGTTCCTTGTTAATGAATCAATAGAGAATTCAATTCAAACAATGCAATAGAAACTAAACCAATATTTCATAAATACTTGTATGAGCTTAACATAATGAACAAAACTAAAAATAAAACATAAAACATAAAAATATGTTACCTCGCTTATCAAAACTAGTGCTCATTTAATGGAATAAAGGATGTTCTTTCTTGGCTTCTGGGCAATAGAGACTTTGATCAATGAAATTTATATTTTAGTATCACTTATGTAAGACAGCATGAGGCTTGTCTTGGTTTGTCTTGGAATGTGAATATTCTTCAATAAATTTGGCATTATAAATTTTCTAGAGAGCTTCTTGAAAGTATTCCTAAAAAATAAACTTACACACAAAATCTTTTTGGAAGAGAGTGATGGAAATTGTATTTATAGGTATTAAAAATAAATATAAACCTAATGATGTTAGGTTTAATTTTAACCTTGGTTGTGTCTATATTAACCTTGGACAAGATTATATTAACCGTGGGTTGGGTTAAATCAATTATAAAGTCTTGACACCTCATAGAATATATTTATGAGGCTTGACATTGACAACTTATATAAGATATTTATGAGGTTGTGACTCACCTTTTCTTTGAATTTTAAGAATTAATAAAATATATTATTAATTCCCTTGACTTTGACCTCATCTTTATTAAAAAATTCTTTTTTTATAAAAGGTAATTCCCTAATTGAACTTTGAAATTTTAATTAATAATCTAATTGGATTTAATTTTTAATTAATCATGCTTAGGGTTTTTGGCATTTATGAATTATTTTAGTGTTTTGTATCAATGGATTGAAAGACCAAGAATGTCAATTTGCTAGGCCATAATTTGATTGGGGTTGAATCTAAAAAAAGTTATCATTGTGTATAGGGTAATACCTTAAATAAGGCAGCCTTGACATGGTTATGGGTTGTTATGCATGCATGAATAAATTCATTAAATTTAGTGACTTCTAGGTTTATAGTATGGTGTTTGTTAGAAATCAACCTAAAGTCTAGTTTATACATGAAAGTGGAAAAAAATGAGTGTCTAAAGTTTCCCCTATTTGAGAAGGTGTTGTAAGACATAGGCATAATAACATTTTTTGAAACAATGTAAAAGACATTAGGATGAAAGGTTTATATCCTAAAGGAAATTTGATTAGCCCTAGATGCCCACTCAAGGGATTGGGTGACAAATAGAGTCATTGAGTATTCCCTAAAAATGAAGAAAATGACATGATCTAGTGGTAATGTAGGATGAAACATTGATTTTACCAAAGGTAATTATAATCAATGACATAGGTATGTTCCCCTCTAGGGTAGGTGGAGCAAAAAATAATGATTTTATAAAAGGCGATTGCAATCATTAGTATAGGTATTTTCCCTAGTAGGGAAAATAGGTTGATAAATAATGATTATCCTAAAGGTGGTTATAATCATTATCATAGGGATTTAAACCAATAGGGAAAATATGATTGTGTGATTGAAAATGAGTTTACCCTAGGAAGGTAAAATAAATCATTGATCTATTAGAAAATAATTTGCCTTATCTAGACAAATTGGCAAAGGGAACTTATGCAAAAAATCCTTAAAACAAAGCTATAATGAGCTGATAAAGAATAATAACATGATTATATCCTAAGTTTGAGTATGAAGATGCACATTCAAACTAACATGTGATATAAGTAAAAAAATAATGGTGTTAAATAGGTCTCAAAAGAGGCCCAATAAGATGGTCTGGTGATTAAATGACCAATAAATAAGGAATTTAAGATTAAATAACATGTAAAATAGACCATGGATGTGAAAAATAAACCTCTTATAGAAATCAAAAGGAACCTTAGGCACTAGGGGTAAAATCTATTTTTTTAGGCAATATATTCCTCCCATGGGGTGAAACTGATTCATTTTAACCCAAGTCCTTTGAAAACTTGAGCTCTAATTTTTCACAAGAGTTATTGAAGAGAAATGGCATGTGGAAGAGGATAGATACATGTTAGTGACTAAGCGAGGGAACATGGGTGACCTCCACATGATGGGCCTCTAATATGTGACCTCACCCTAGACCCTAGGATCATTTGTTACATATTTATTACTAGGTTTAGTTTTCAAACTTACAAATTTATCATTTTTATGGAAGGGAAATAATGGCTTTGCAAAGAAAACTGGTAACTTCATATGAAGTCATTGTTTCTGAAAATGGTGATATCACCAAAAAATTATGAAAAATGCCAAAACAATAATTTCTTCCATTTTTAAGTGAAGTCACCATTTTCATAAAAAATGAAAATATTAGTTTTGCCTAAAAATTGTACAAAATGCCAAAATGGATACTTTACCATTTGGTAAAAATGATAACTTTTCCCTAAAAGGAAAAATAGATAACTTAAAGGACATATAAGGGGTCTAACCTCTAGGAGAGAGGGGAAATTAGGATTAATAAGGTAGGCATAGGCTATACAATAGCATAGAGATATCCTAACACTAATATATCCATGATTATAGGAGTAAATTAAAATATTGATGATATAAGAGTGACGTTCCCATTATTTATGTATATTATAGATATGGACATTGGAAATGCATTCTTATAGGGATTATACTTATATGATGTGGTTTAAATGCCTATGATTCACTTAGATAAATCATATTTAAGTGCTCAAGAAGAATGATGGCTTTTTGAGACTTTGACATTTGACTTGCCAATTGGTGAGGCCATTGTTACACTTAAGGATATTTAATAAATCCTCAAACTACCCATGAGGTGTCATAGGCTAGTTTTAATAAATCCAACATGTCAAAAGGTGGTTTTTTATGACTTAAATATTTTCTAATATATTATATATATGCATGGGAAGGTTGATATTGATTTATTAGAGACTTATATAGACTTACAACCTCAAGAACTAGCCCTCAAGGACCCTTCACCACTAGCATTAATCAATAGGTAGGTTATTGTTCTAATGTCTATTATCAATGGCATATTACTACCTAACAAAGTTTCCATTTATTCTACATGGTCTTAGGATGAGTGATTCATAGCATAATGGATGAGGCTACAAGATTTACATGGGGTCTATTAGTATTGGCCCAGTTATTCAAGGATTTACATATGGTGGCCTATCAAAGAGGCCATAACATTAGAGAATCCACACTACTAATTATTTGTAGATGGGATCACATCTCTATAAAGTTCTTGATGGTACAAATATGGATCAGGGATCCATAGGATCCATTGACATATGGTAGAGTATAGACTAGTGTAGGACACAAAGGGAATCAAAGGGAGATCTACTTTTATCGATGCATGTTTAATGATCTAACACCTTAATTATTCATCTATTAGTATTATCTTCTTTATCATCTCCACTAGCCTCAATATGTGTGGTAAATAGAATTTATGACATCTATATACTTCATTATAGTGAGGTAGAATCACATTCGCATTAGGAGTATGGGCCTGATTGAGTACTCTAATAGTTTGATATAGTACAAGATGTTTTGGAAGATCCTAGGTGGTTTGGTCATGATACCATAGAGATCAATAGCGCCACTATAATGATTTATAGGATCATAGATATGACTATCTATGATAACATTACATTAATGGCATGGGCTTATACAGGGGGTTTAATAGGTGTAGGGGTCACACTAGAGTATGTACATGGGTGGATACAGGTGTTCCCTTTAAGAATTACTATTCTAGGATAATTATGTGGATATACACAAGTATTGATGGATTTTTATGAGGTAGAGGTTAATATTAGTAGTGGGGTTAGCAATAATTGTAATATTTGGCATAACAATGGGGGAGTGGATGATGGTGATGATGGAGATGGAGATGATAGAGGGGATGGAGCAAGGGATGATGGAGGTGCTGAGGGGATGAAGGAGGAGATGATTAATGGGATCATACCTAGGCTATGATGGTGGTGGATCATAATACTATAGTCATAATATGTTATTTTTTTAATCCAATCTAGGTAGGGTCATCAGGCACAATTAGAGCAGTTAGGGATAGGCTATGTTGGAGGAGGAGATTATGGCATAGGTAGGTGGGATCTAGGGTTTGTATAGGAGGGTGGTATATTTATAGGATAAAATATATATCTAATATGAGGACATGACCACACTTTATTAATATATTACCTATTTGAAGGTATAAGTAGCATGGATGGTGCAGATATAGGCATATATATAAGAAGAGTAAGACTAGGTTATTTCAAATAGGGATCAATTTTTGGAAAATCTATAGAAGATCAAATGTGAGAGAGATGAGGCTTAAAGATCCAAAACATAGGTAATATTCTCATATATTATCTTGAGATCCTTTAGGCTAAGGATGAGGCCTCATATTATCATAGGCCATCTAAACCCATAGTCCCCAAAGATCAGCAAATTGATAATTTTGAGGTATGGGATGCATAGAGGGATAGTAGTATATTAGGTCGATCTAGGATTAGGATACATGGGATAGTAGCCTCAAGCTAGTGTGTGTAATATCCATGGCCACCTATACCACTAAGACCACCAAGTCCACCTCCTATTATAGACCCAATAGACACACAAAGTTAGAGCTGATTGTGATAGCTCTTTGGCATATAGTTATATTTGTGACACCATGATATGTATATATTATTGATTTATATGACATTATTTTGAGATACATTGACATTCATATTGGATCTTTAGAGTAATTTTTACATGGACTATTATTCTTTTATATATATGATGCTCTACTTATTATCATGTTGATCTCGTGCTTAGCCCATGTTTATCATTATGGATGTTTATTTTCATTTAAACATGTATGATCTTTCATTTATTGTGTTGACATGTATATGAGATGTTGCATTGTTCTATATACTTATGTTATATGACTTATATATATGCTTATTTAGAGATGCATGTCTATATTAGTATATAATATAATCATATTGATTTGATCACTCATGGGTTTGGACTGTGTTTGGGATTTTGGCTAGTTGTGGACTAAAAGAAGTATTACCCATTGCATTGTTTTATAGATCTATTGGCCTAATTTTTATTATAAATTTTAAAATTACACATCATTATTATGAATAACTATAATGATAATAATATATATCCTAAGCATGGAAAACTTAGTTTAGATACAATATACAAACAACTTAATAATAAGATATTAACAATCAAATCCCAAGTGTAAAATATAAGACAAATAACTAAGTGTCAGACTATATATAGACATTCACAACCTAAGTACAAGATATAGATAATCAAGACTCAAGTATAAATAAAATGTAATAGACCTATGGTAATTGATAAAGGCACAATCAAATAAAAAATTCAATAATCAACTAAAAATAGACAAAGAAAGAAAGAAATAAATAATAAACAAACAAACAAATAAACTTAATAAATAAACAAATTAAATGAAACAAATTTATCTAATCAAAAACTAAAATAAAATAAAACTAAATAAACTAATAAACTAAAGCACACGCAATAAACAATTAACTTCAAGCTAGAGCAATAGACACCCTAAGTTAAGGAAAATGAATAAACAAACTAAACTAAGGAAAATAAAAATTTAATAAGAAAACTATTTTAAGACACACAAAGGTAAATAAAAAATAAAATAAAATAAACATCAATTTAAAAAAAAATAATGATAATTTTAGAAACATACAAAATACAAGAAAATTACAAATTAGTGAATGAAATCATTCGTGCATGTGTAATAGAGGTGTTATGCATGGGTACAAGGTTTCCCCTAGGCTATAGGTAGCAATTACATAGGTGAAAAAACACAAGAAAAATATCACAATGTTTCCCCTAGGCTTTAGGTAACAATGATAAAGGGTTGACAGAAAAAGGTTACCCTTAGGCTATAGGGAGCAACAACACAGGTAATATGAGAAATGTTGCCCTTAGGCTATAGGGTACAATGACACAAAAATAAATAGGGGTAATAAAATAAATATTAATGGGTAGTAGAGATGAATCCAAATTCACTAGGAAAGTGGACACTACTTACATAGTCCCATGGACATGAGTTCCAATGTGAACTTTAGGCCAAATGTAGTTCTCTTAGGATATGAGATAGAAGAAAAATTATGATAATGAAAGGAGGATGATTATAAAGGAATATAGGAATGAGATCACAAAATTAAAAGTACATAGTTTAAATAGGGGGACAATGATCACAATCATGAAAGCATCAAACACAAAAAATTCATGCAAGCATGAGAGCATGGTTTAGGATAAAACCACATTAAAAAATAAGAGATAAGCATCTATTAATGAACCAAATTGGTAATTCATAATGTTCACTACATCTATGGCTTTAAATGAGAATGAACTCATATAATGGAAAGATAATTTGTTGAGGTTTCTCATAAAATAGTGAGATCATTTTGGAGGCATCCATGTGTTCATTAATGCATCAAGTTCAAATGCATAATTCTTACAAAAATGACTCATAAAATGGTGAGATCATACGACTCAGATTGTTAAGAAAAAAATAAGGATGAAAAAACTAAAGGACAAGTGATTACTTGCGAAATAACTATAAGACCCAAAATCCTTAGGAAAAAGGAGATGAAACAAAGTTCTAAAAAGCAACAATGTGATGAAGAAGTGGTGGCTGAGCTAGCTCTAGATACCCCATGTATCCAAGTGCTACCTTCATAGTTCATGTGAACCTCAGGCTGATGTATTTCTCTCGGAAATGGGAGGAAAATGGTAAAGTATTCTATAAATTAAGTTGGATAAGTAAGAAAGGCCATCCCATAAAAATTTTAATGCTTTATACCTCACATGGAAATTCTTAGCCATGTTTTGTTATTTTTGTGATTTTCCTAGGTCTTTTCATATCTTTAGGGGTTTTGAAATGTTTTGATTTTTTTTGTGGAATTTTTGAGGTATGTTAACTCATTAGATATTGACAAGATACTACTAAAAAAATTTCAAGAGCATGGCTTAGGGTGATCATAAAATGATGAGAGTATTCAAACTTAAATTACTCATTTAAAAAAAAGACCATTTAAATAAGGGTGATCGAGTTAACCTTAGAAAACATTGATTATTGCCTATATAGTCCAAATGGACCTCAAGCCACTATATTTACCCCTACAACAAAACATCTTACTAAGTAACAACAAGTTCCTGAATAGGCAAATAAAAATGTATAAAATAATGATGTAGCAATGCATGGTAAACAAGTTGTTCCTAGGCTATATGAAATAAAGACATAGGGTCAGTGATACTAATTTTACCAAAGGAAGTTATAATTGGTATCATGGGTAATGAAATAACATGTAACAAAAATTTAAGGATGTAATTACCAAGACCACTATCATATTGGTTTCATATACTTCCATTGAATAGATGCCTTTAAAAATATAAATCAAAATCAAAAGTGAGAACTGCACCTAATATCAACCACTAAAAGTGTTTGAAGTGCCAATGAATCAAAACCAATGCCAAAAGTGATAGGGTATAGGTAAAAATAATTGGTAGGAAATTGGATAAGTGATTTTGGGAAAGGGATATGGGTAAGGTATGAAGAATGGGTATATTATGGCACAACATAAATGATCCTTGTAGACAATAGTTCAAGTCCCTCAAGCATAAAAATGTTTGAGGTGTATTATGTTAATTGGTTCATCAAGTTCATCTCCTTCTAGTGTGGATAATTTGTATTCTATATAATCATAATTATAAATAACCACATCAGGTGCTAACCAGTTAGGATAAAATTTTTCCTTTTTTGGTCTCAGCATTGATGTTCTTTTGATTTTATTTTAGTATAAGATCACCAAACTCAAAATCTCTCTACTTTATGCATTGATTATATTAGCCACATATTTTTTTGATGTGATTTAATTTTATTCAAGGTGGCCATGTACTTTCAATCTATTAAATTTATCTCTTGAAGGTGAGCTGCTCTATAGTCCTCATCATCAATGATGTGTTGTAGTGAAATCTAGAGAGAAGGCAACTCAAACTTGACATGAAGAATGGCCTTAATGTCATAAATAAGGTAATATGGGGTGGATCCTCTTGGATTATAGAAAGTGGTATTGTAGTCCCAAAGGATGTTAAATAGCTATAAGTATTAATTACAACTAACATTTTTGATAATCTTCTTTAGGATATTCATAATGGTTTTGTTATATGCCTTAGCTTGGTCATTGCCTTGTACTTAATAGGTAGTGGAAAACTGTTATTCAATATGGTATTGGGCACAAAGGGTTTTTAAATATTTATTTGTAAATGAACTTCCATTATAAAATATAATGTTGGAGGGGATATCATAGCGGTAAATGAGATGGTTAAATATGAATTTGGAAATCTACTCACTATTCATGTGAGGGGAATGGATTATACCCACTTAGTGAAATATTCTATAGTATTAAGGACGTGTTTGTGTCCATCTAAGGATTTAGGATTTACCTTGCCTATGAGGTTGAGTCTCCACATTAAGAATGGCCATGGTGTTGTCTGTGAAGCATGGATAAAATTAGCATGATTATGACACTTCACACACTTCTTTACATAGGTATTTATGTTAATTTCCATAGTCAACCAATAATAACCAATACACATTAATTTATTGGTAAGGATGGCCCCACTAGTGTGGGCCCCACACACTCCATGAACTTCCCTCAATGTTAATATATATTCTTCTAAATATAAACAACAAAGAAAGATTCCATCATAGATTCTACAATATAGGGTATGTCCAAGTAGGGTATAATCAGAGGCTTTATGAATGACATATTTTTGCCTTTTGTGGAAAAGGTTTGGGGGAATGATTTAGTAATTATATATGTCATAATACCAAATAGATGTAAAACCAATATTATATCAAACCATCTCTATGGTTGTTTCTTCATGAATTGGTGTTAGGATATGTTCCATAAGAAATTGATAGCCTCTAGCATTGTTCATAATCTAAATCATAGATCCAATTGTATTCATGGCATCAATTATTATAATACTAGACCTAGGTGTATATTTAAACTAAAGATTATGAATTTATTTCTTAAGAGTGTCAACCATATCCTTATAAGGTACCAACTTCTCATCCTTAATCTAGTATTGGTCTGTAATCTGATTGATTATAATTTGTGAATCAATGTGAACCTGTGAATGTTGGATATTCCACCATATTTCTTGGTGAAGCCCTATGATGAGTGCTTCATATTAAGACATATTATTAGTACATGGAAAACCAATGCATAAATATTTAGTAATAAGATCCCCTTGTGACATGATAAATAATATATTGGCATGTGAACCATGTGTTATGAAATAACCATCAAAGTACATTGTCTATTATTCTACTTCATGAGGTTCTTCTATTTCAGTGATGATGGATTCATCTAGAAACCCAAATATAAGAGGTTGAGTATCAATAATAGGAGCTTATACAAGTTGATCTAAAATTACCTATCCTTTAAAAGATTTTTTATTAACATAATTAATCTCAAATTTGCTCAAGAGCATGATTCACTTTTCCATATGGCCCTATAAATATATTTTAGATAGTAGATGCTTTAATGGATTTACTTTCATAATTATGATAGACTTATTATTCAACATGTAGTGACATAACATTTAGGCTATAAAAACCATAGCTATATAGGTTTTCTCAATCAATGTCTAATTATTTTCATACATGACCAATGTTTAGCTTAGGTAGTAGATGTTGTGATCTTTTCTATATTCATCATGTTGTACCAAAAGTGCCCTCAGGGCCTTTTTAGGGGCTGATAAGTAAAGTAACAATGGTTTTTTTGGTGTAGGTAGTAGTAAAATAGGTAGATTAGGTAATTATTCTTTGAGATGGTCAAATACTTTCTGGAAATCTTCATTGCATGAAAAAGTGGTTCCCTGCATTAAGTGTGTAAAAGGATGGTATTTATCAACCAAGTGTGATATGAAGTGTCTGATTTACTATATTTTTTATTGCACAAGAGTAGGTAGAAGGAACTTGAATGCATGTTTGCTTTGAAGAGGAATCCATTTCATTAATCTCAAGCTATTTAATTCATTTATTGATCGTATGAAAATTCCTTACAATTTTGTTGGAAATCTAGGGCTTGTAGTCATAAGAGAGATCAAAATCACAATGTTTATTATAAGATTGATGGAAAATTCATTTGCCTTTCACTTGAATTTTTCATATATTATCTAAATTTTGTACCATGAATTCCCAATTCATGACTTCAATGTAGGTAACAACATTTAATTTCATCCTATTTCAATTTCAAATTACCAATCAACTTTTGGGAGTTCATTTTATTTACAAATTGTAGTTTTCCATTAATATTTACATATCTAGTCATTATATTCTATACAACTATCAAATTATCATTTACCCACTTCTTTAATTTATTTTTGGTCTTTCTTTATGTGGATTTGGTTATGTAATTCATGGGTTTTGACACTTGTCCATTTCTCACTCACTTGGGACTTTAGATTTGCATATTTTATTTATATGTTCTAGGGTTGTAGGTTGACATAATTATACCATGTGAAATAACCTTCAGCCTAAGAGAACCTAGATGCTAAGAATCATGGGAATATTAGCCCTTTTGAACTATGTACATATATGTAAATGTTATATGTAATGGGATGTCAACATGTTGTGTGATATCAAGGTCTCAAAGGCACTGAGACTTGGGACCATGATATTATTAATCCATTAATTGAGAATTTGTTCTTTGAAGCTCTATACCAGTATAATGATGTCACATGTCATCTTCTTAGATCTTATAAGCTTTGGGTTATTACACCTTGGGGACTTAGGACCATTAAACTTGAATAATAATTATATAGTTTTGGATTAATAGACATCTACAACCTATCATGATTTCAAGGCCATAGGAGCTTAGAACCATTAGATGATTAACTTTACTTTCAAATCTTTTGGGGTTCCATGTAACAAAAAATCACTGCATGGCATGCTTTTGGGGCTTGGATACTTTAATAAATTAGTATTTCATTTAAATTTTGAAAGGCTCCATGTAACATAATAATGACACCTTCCCAACTCTTGAAACTCGAGATATTTGAAAACTTAGAAACTTTTTGTAAAGGGTTATAGATTTCATATCACATAATGATGCCACCTTTCATTAATTTAGTTAAATAAAGGAAAGTCTTGGATAGGAATAACTTTGATAGGTCTTGGTCGATAGTCATAAGAGTACACATAACATAGAAAACTACAAAAAAGGACATTAGTTTTGTTAGTATAAATAAATAGTGAAAAATATGAAAGCCCAAGGTTCAAGATAAATTAAAATAGTCATTTAATCTTTGATTTTCATAATTTTAACTTTATACATAGATTTCAAGGATAACCCTAGAATTTTACAAATAAAAAATAGAGTCATGAATGTCTAAGGATTAGAGGGACCTAAATAAAATTGTTCAATTCATAGTGGGTCCCCATTAAATTTCAAAAAAATGGGGTGTGTGTGTTAGGGCACAACATCCTCCAATCTACAAATTACACTAAATTGGCTTATAACATTCAGATTACCTTCATGTTCTCTTCAAATTAATATCTATAAGGACATATAGTTATAGATTATAATAATAATAAATTAATGGATGCCATAAAGAAGTCAACAAAAGATAAACTAAGATAATGACATCTATTGCTTAAGTATTCACTATGGGCAAACAACACAAGTCATAAGTATGTCCTCAAATCTTCCCCTTTTATGTTAGTTTATGGGCAACAACATGTGTTTCTTATTACTATTAAAATTCCAATGTATCAATTCATACAAGAGTATATGGAAGAATATTAAAGGATTTAGTCAAGTTTATTAGACATTATCCAAATTGAGGATTCATAAACTAAATCTCTATAGAACTTTAACAAACACCAGGACATTGTCAAGAGATGGTTTGATAAAATATCTAAGATCAAAGCTTATAAAGTTATAGACTTAGTTATTTTATGGGATAAGGCATATGAAAATAAAGGATAGCATGACAAAATGACCCATTTATGTATTGGGACATATGATATTTTTGAAATCTTAGGTAACATTTCATTTTATCTAAAGGACCTCCAAGGAAATGATGTTGCTTTTTTAGTGAATGGGTAGTTTTTGAAACACTATTTCATGGGTGATCTAGTTGGAAACACTTCGTAATGATTGTGATTTTGTCCATATTAGGATTAGATTAGGTTTCTTGATTTCTAAACTATATTTCTTACTTTATGTTATTTGTTTTCTTAGTTTAGTTATCCTTCTTTCCTAGATCATATTCCTAACTTTCCTAGACTAAATTTTCTATGTTTTAGAGTAATTATTTTTCTTTCATGGACTAATTTATTTAAATTTAGAATAATATAATGATTTTGTGATTTCATCAAGATTCTCCTAACAGGGGGGGAAATTCACATTCAAATGGTGTTTGTGTATATTATTCTCGGTGCATTTGAAGTTCTTAGATCAAGGTGCATGTCATATTTAAGTAGAAATATTTACCTGAAATAAATGATTTTATTAGAATATCAGAAATTAATATGATGTTTTCATGCAAATTTTATAAATAATTTTCATTTTAAATGATTAATTATACATTTGCATATGTAATACTTATGTGAGAGATAATACACACTAAGTAAGGTAAAGTATGAATGAAATATATGATTTAAGATAAATTCCATTCCTATAAACTTAGCTAATGGTGGTTCTCAACCCTCTTTCATGAAAGGTTAAAAATAAATAAATAATAAAATACATGAATAAGGGTGATTCAAGTAATCTCTATCAGGGATATGGATGCCTAGATAGAAATAGAGCAATGCTTAGAGTGGAATCAGAGATATCTTTGTTAGGGCTATAGACACCTGGATAGTAGCAAAATAATGCTCATCTCCCATACTTTATTACTTGAAATAAAAATATTTTGAACAAAATAAGATTAATATAATATTTAGCTTTACCTAACTCTTCATTAAAACTCTCATAATAATGGGAATGAATCATCACAACATCACACAAAATCCAATGATTGAGAAGGGTTATTATGTTTCATTGGAGTCTCTTTCAATTTTTATATTTATTTCTTTCTTTTTGGTAAATTTTGAAGTTCTATGTGATCAAACCAAGATTATGGGTTCTCAAATACTCTAGAGTAATTCCCTACTAAGTCTCAATTTATTGTGACCAACACCCCCACCTTCAAAATTTTCATATGGGTACCCCCTTTGAATTTATATCTTCATGATCATGTCATGTGAATTGCATGTTTAGGTCTAGCTTGCATGAAAATGGCTTTGTTTTCTAAATGACCATTCTTTTTTTTTCAATTTTCATGAGCGAAACTATGTTCCTCAATATTAATATTTTTAGGTTTATTTATTTATTTGGAATCACATTCAGTTTTTGGGATAGAGGGTGCTTTATATTGATATTTTAGACCTTGAATTTTGAAATTTTGAAATATGACCATTGAAAGGATAAAATATGTTTTTTTGAAATATTTTATAAATCATTTATACCTTTTAAATGTCAATAGTTAGGTAAAATGGGTTATGGTTATTATTTATTTCACTAATTGACTAACCTAATGAATTTTCTAAAGTTTATTTTAATGACTAATTATGTAGGCCAATCCTAACATCATGAGATCTTAACACACGTATTTATCAAGTTTTTTTAACTATGATTTTCAAAGCTTTAAGTCTACTTTTCACAAAGGTCAGTGACTTTAATCCACACATCTCAATCCCACTTATCCAAAAATTATATAGTAAGACAAGTATACTTTTAATCTGGGTCTATAATATCTCACAGTGAGTCTTCTACCAGTCCAAATCATAGTGAACAAATTCATATAAGTAATTACAATCCCATTTATTTGTGATTATAAGGCCTTTACACCATTTTCAAAGATTTAATACTTTCTAGATGAGAAATATTTATCCACATGTCATAAACTTAGTAATCCATGGATAACAAGATCAAATTACATAGTTACAACTCAAAAACCACCTAAAGAAGTGATAGTCATCCATGTGACATGATCTCATTCAGACATAGTCCCTTTAGAAAATCATACATTTTATAAAATTTTGGAATTCATTTAGAGAAGAGACATCCATTATTGTGTCCTCATATTTCTCCTTAGTGTCCAATAACTATCTACATAATAATTAAAGTCTAGGGCTCTCTAGATTAGCATTGATTATCCACATGTCACCATTTTGAGAACCCATGATTTGATAGAATAAAGTACACAATAAGAGCCTAGTCAATATAAATAAATCCATGAGGAATAATCTTAGAGACTCGTGAAATTTTAAATTATGGTACATATTTAGAATTCAAAATCCTTTTGAACAAGCAACATCTTGTCGGTTGTTTTAATCGCACTCACACACTACTAAAATAACAAAGCATAAAAATTAAATCCCATCACCCAACAAGTAAGATACAAGGTGACATGTGTCTCTTTATGAATAAAAAAGTTTGAAGACATGAAATTAAGCCTAAAAAACACATAAAAGAGACATTTTTCATAATAAAATGATTTAGCATCTAAAATTAGAGTAAAGATGCCATGTGGTAATCATACCTACTAAAGTTAACATTATAAAATCAAAATTTAAATGGAATAAAAACAAATGGGTAATAAATAAAAAATCATTGTATTAAATTAATTGACATGAATTGGTGAATCAATGCTTTCAAGTTTATATCTTAATGAAATATTTGTAGTATATTTGGATCTCAATGCAAACTTGAATGACATTACTATGAAACTATCATGTGCAAATTACAAATTTGATATCCTAAAAAAATATATGCCCTAGGTTTTTCAAGAAAGATTGTGGTATATTAAGATATATTTTACATAGTTCCAATGACATATTTATCTCATGCTCTTCCTCCATATACATTTTCCATTATTGGAAGAACAAAATTTATGGAGACACTGTTTGATTTGGATGCATTAGAACATCAATTATAACACCATTCACATGTTTGAGAGAAGCTTTATGTAGTTAAATCATATAAGGTAGAAGACTAGTTTTCCACTACCACAAGGAGCTACACTGATGACATGCAGGTGAAAAAATAGTTGGCATGCATAACACCACACAAAACCCAGAGGTAATGCCTTACATAGACTTACTATATGATTTATTTACCAATGCTCAAAATTCAAGAAATCTAGTACATTATATATTTAGCATGAACCCTATGGTATAAATTTCTAGGAATAATTTTGAAAATCACTATAGACTCCCAGTCCCTGAAATGACTTATAACCAACCTAACACAAATGCATTGTCAGCCAATACAACTTAGGATAGATTGAGATGGTGGGTTGTAAACATAAATAGTTTTATGATCAAAGTCCCTATTTCATATATTCCCATAATCAAGTTCAGACCAAAGATAATATTAGTTATGGCACTACTAAATATGTTATATGGATTCCATAGCATTTCCTACATCCATGAGATATGGGTTCCCTTGTTAGACGTTATCCTAAGTTTTGATAAAATTATGAGTCTTGGGGAAATTATTAGTGCCAATTTAAAGTTTAAAATATCCAAACCAGAGAATCTACAAAATGGAAACTAATTTATGATGACATATTTGGTTGATGTTATGAATTCCATAATGACTATGTCATAAAATGAGCCTTAGGAGTGGTCAGAGGAATAGCCCCCAAAAAATAATATTTGTAATGATTTCAACCTCACACATATATATATTCATAAATCAAATCAAGGTGAATTCAAATGTGTTCTACCCAATAGTGTATAGGTCCATTTATGGTAGTCTATGACCAAGTTATCAGAACCAATTAAGAGAAACATCTAAAAGATAGGTTACTATTGGCTCTACCCTAATCATATAGTGATAAGAATACAAGGGACTTATGCATCCCAATTATACCTACCAAGGTAAGTCCTAGATAAGTTGGTTAATAAATAAATTGATTTTCAACTATCTGATAATGTAAATATTCATTTGAATAAAGCTAGGTAAGGAATTATTCACAAGGCATCTCTAAGTATTGGTTGTATGCAATAAATGAAATGGGAACATTTATATTTGATGGGCAAGATCAGAGTTTATTGTGGCCTATTAAATCTACATTTAGGTAATGGGACCCAATTAAGACCATCATGAGTACTCTTGAGAGGTTCAAAAATAATGTTCACATTACATATGGACATCAATGGTTTAAACATGACCCCGATATTTTTTAATGTTGAATATTTCTTTGATATCATAGTAAAGATAAGAAAGGAATGTATGTTAATTATATTAATGCAAAATATCTAATATCATCATAGCATCACTAAAAAACATGCCAAGAGGATAGATTATGAGTAAATAGCTCCACCATAGTTCCACACTCATCATCCTTAAATGAAAGAAAACACACCTATGAATAATGATCAAAAATTAATGGCCCGTATAGAAATTAACTTGGATTTTTTTGGTGAATTTCTATGTTTTGAATTTTTTGCAAAATTTAATGGATGATGTTTAAGCGTGCAAGTGAATGGACATGTGAAATTTAACTTATTATATAAGGTATGTTGATGTGAAACTATATAAAAAATTCATAGATGGATGGTAGCCATGTCGATATGCTTTCAAAATTTAGTCATCGAATGATTATATATTACATATAATAGATAATAATATTATATTAACTTTTGACAAAGTGGCAAATTATAGTTATATGCATGAAATTTATTTTAAATAGTAGGTGAGTCAACCTATAAAACTTACACCTAAATAATTTGGGCAAAATCACATTGTTCACCACCCAATGAAATAGCCAAATATAAATGTTTAAAACCAAAATATTCATGAATTAATGAAAAATAACCACTAAAATTTACCCTGATCAAGTCTAATATATTCATAGGTCTTCCCAGACCTCTAAGTTTTTCCACCCTTTAATCTAAAACTAACATGGGAATATCCACAATTTTTGGTACTCTAGTGGGATCAGTATCTTTTGTACCCTTAACTTCATTGGCAATAATGTAACAAGTAAGTCTTCCATCTTATTTTTTTAAAGTTCTTATTATTTCCACTTTTCCACCACTATATATTATTATTCCTATAACACTAGTTTCACCATCCCCTACTTTGATACCCATTTCAATTCTTCTTGCTATTGTGGTTCCCTCACCATTACCTAGCACCACTATTATCATTGACTCATCATCTACACTCCCTATTCCTCCACCACAATTCACTACTCTATCTCCATCTCTAGAGAAAATTGTTAATTGTTATGGACCCTCTACCACCATTATTATACCAATTACCACTATTGTTGATAGCTTCTTTGTTTTGACCTATATGAGAAAACCTAAAACTCCACCAGTTTCTCCTCAAGTTTCTACAATCATAAAATAAGAAGAGAGACATGTAGGATATTCAAGTGTTTTGTTTGGTCCCCTCTATAAATAAATATGGTAAGAACATGAAATAAGTGGGAATTTAGAGGATCAAGAAGAATAATCTTAGAAATATGGCTAAGAGGAAGAGGGATAAAGGAAAAAAGAGATAGAGTCCATGCTAGCAACTACTCAAGTAGTTACAACAATTGACACCATGCAAAGTCTTTTTGCACCAACATCAATGATATAAACTATTAATTAGGGTAAAATTTGTATTTTCACTTTGATTGGGGCTTATATTAACACTATTATAATAGACCTAACCATTACTCCTTATTCTATTTTTACTATTGAGGTTATTAAGGTTACCTAGTCATCCATTATAAAATATATAGCAAATTTGCCTTCAAGCCTAGAGATAAATTGTTTTTTCAACACCATTTATCCATAAGGGGATAGAATATGGGAATATTTTGAACATATAGTGTCCTCTAATTTTGATACACATTAATTATAACCCAAACTATCTACCCAATTGGGTATGTCAATTTCCCATGCCACTTTAATAGATTCTTCCATAGTATCTATATATAAGACTCCAGACAATACTAAGTATATCATTGATACACCCACACATAAGATATTCATAGTATGGAGGAAATATATTACTTATTTTATATATACATTAACACCTTATCCTTTCATTATTATTTCCTTCAGCACAAAAGCTTCAGTATCATTAGGAATCTGAAGAGCCAAATATTATTAGTTCCTTATTAGTGACTCAAAAGAGAATTAAAATAAAATAATTCAATATAAAATAAACCAATATTTCCTAATTACTTGGTTGATCTTAACAAAATGAAAAAAAACTACAAATAGGAGATAAAAGACAAAATTATGTTACCTCCCTTGTCAAAACTAGTGCTCATTTGTTGGCATAAAGGATGTCCTTGCTCAGGTTATGGGAAATAAATACTTTGATCAACACTATTTATATTTTGGTAGTAATTATTTAAGACCACATGGGGCTTGGCTTAGCTTGGCTTGGATTGGATTGGATTGGCATGTGAAGCTTCTTGAATCAATTTGGCATTATAACTTTTCTATAAAGCTTCTTGAAATTAATCCTTCATAATAACCTTACACACAAAAGCTTCTTGGAAGAGAGTGAGGTCACTTGTATTTATAGGTATTAAAACTAACTCTAACCCTAGTGAGGTTAGGTTTAGTTTTAACCTTGGTTGTGTCTAGATTAACCTTGGTCAAGTTTAGATTAACTCTAGGTTGGGTCAAAGTAATTATTAAGGCTTGACATCTCATAAAAGATATTTATGAGGCTTGACAACTAATAAATCATATTTATGATGTTGTGACTCATATTTTCCTTAAATTTTATAAATTAATAAAAATATATTATTAATTCCCTTAACTTTGACCTTATCTATATTTAAAAAATCCTTTTTTAGAAAATGTAATTCCCTAATTGAACTTAGAAATTTTACTTAAGCAATTAATTGGATTTAATTTTAATTAATCTTGCTTGGGGTTTTTGGCATTTAGTAATTATTTTAGTGTTTTGTATTAATATATATAAATACTAATAATGTCAAGATTCTAGGTCACAATTTGACTAGAGTTTAATCCAATATAGGTTATCATTGCATACAAGATAAAATACTAAATAAGGAAGCCTCAACATGATTCTAAGTTGTTATACACCATGTAAGGATGAATTTGGGAAATATAGTGACTTGTACACTTAAATTATGTCATTTGATAGAAATCAATTTGAATTATAATTTAGACATGAAAGTGGCCAAAAATGAGTGTCTACAGTTTGCCCCTATTTAAGAAGGCATTACAAGACATTGGCACAATAAATTTTTTTGAAATAATAAAAAAACCATTAAGATGAAAGTTTTATGCCCCAAAGGGTTGTTTATTACCCCTAAATGTCCCATTGAGGGATCAGGTAGTAAATAGAGTTATATAACATTCCCTTGAAATGAATAAACTGACATGATCTAGTGACAACATAAGATGAAACATTGATTCACCCAAAGGTAGTTGTAATCAATAATGGAGGTTGAGAAAATGTTATGTCCAAAGGCAATTATAATCAATGGCATAACTATGTGCCCTTATAAGGGAGGTAGAGTGAAAAATAATGATTTTACCAAAGTCATTTATAATCATTAGCATAGGTATTTGGCCTAGTAGGGCAAATAGGTTAAGAAATAATGAGTATCCCAAAGTTAGTTATAATCATTATCAAATAGATATACCCTATTAGGGTAAATAAGATTGAATTATTGAAAATGAGTTTGCCCCAAGAAGGAAAAATATATCATTGATCGATCAGAAAATAATTTCTTCATCTAGGAAAATTGGTAAAGGGAGCTTATGTGAAAAACTCATAAAATAGATCTGTAGTGAGATGACAAAGAATAACAATATCATTCTAGCCTAAGTTTGAGTATGAAAATTCATGATCAAATTAACATGAGATATATATATAAATAAAGTTTTTAAACATATCTCAAAGGAGGCCAATAAGATGGTCTAGTAATAAAATAGCCAAGAAATAAGGAATATATGATCAAACACCATGTAAAATGGACCACAAAGATGAAAAATAAACCTCTTAGAGTGATCATAAAAAACCTTAGGCACTAGGGGTATAATTAAAAAATTTAGGTTATATATTCACCCCATGGGGTGAAAATGATTCATTTTCACCCAAGCCATTTGAAAACTTGAGTTGTGGTTTTTTCAAGATTTATCGACAAGAATTGTATGCAAAGGAGGATAGAGACATGTTAGAGATTGAGTGAGGGAGCATGATTGACCTCCACATGATGGACCTTCAGTATGTGACCTCACCCTATATCTTAGGCTCATGTATAGTGCATTCATTACTAAATTTAGGCTACAAACTTGTAAAGTTATTATTTTCATGGAAGGGAAAATAATGACTTTGCAAAGAAAATCAGTAACTTTATACAAAGTCACCATTTTTTGAAAATGTTGATATCACAAAAAATCAATGAAAAATGCTAAAATGTAAATTTCATCCATTTTTAAGTGAATCCATAGCTTTAATAAAAATGAAACAATGATTTCACCCAAAAATGGTAGAATTTACCAAAACAATTACTTCACCATTTGGGAAAAATAATGAATTCACCATAAAAGGCAAAATCACTGACTTAA